>BOPM01000687.1:53097-82146 GCA_022179025.1 Porites australiensis | reverse complement strand
GGGGGGGGTTTACATCAGAGGGATTTTTTTTTGTACCCTGTGGATTTTCGTGCATTCGAATCATATCAATATCTGCTGACTGTCGCGCTCATGGTTGGTGGTCTTTAAAGAGAAGGTACTAAGATTCTTTTTGTTTGTGGATTCTGATTTGTGATCTGGAGGCGATCAGAATTGATTGTCCTGGTTGAAGATTTGCAGGGTCTATTTCGAAATACGGTATGCTTGTTCAATGCAGTCTAGTGTGTCGCTTACGTTCCGCTTATGATCCAGTGAAAAACCTTATTGTCGGTGTCGGAAGCAGAAGCGGAAGGATAAAATAATCACAGTGCACGTTCCCACGCTTTGTGATTGGTTAAGTTCGTCCGCTTCTGCTTTCGTCACACTGATTTCTACGATTAGGAGACGAAATCAGTTACCCTTGGCAATCTCCTATCTTGGTAACAAACTCTTTCCTGACAGCCCAAAAAAAATGCTTATGCGGCTATTTTCTCAAGGAGAAACATTTCCACAACACAACAACGAGTTGCAATCCGTTGTAATCCTCATGCCTACGCAAATTAAGGTTTATAAATAACTCAGCACCAGTGGTAAACTGGAGAAGTAATTTTAATACATTAAATAAAACTGAACCAGAATTTTTGGGTTTTCCTTTGCTTTAAATACTTCAACTTCCCAAAGTATTTGCGATTTGCCTCCTTGTCTAATCTGTTGGTAACAAAAACATTATTCGATGCATTTTTCTTTCTTTTCATCGGTCGAGTGCAAGCCACGTGACCTACAAATAACTGCCCACAAACAATAGTCTGCTCATGCGTAATACTATCGAACTACTGTGTTTTGCTTTAAAGTTTTGCTGCAAATAATATTCTGCTTGCGCATAAAGGAAACCACGCTCTTGTGGGCAAATTGAAGATTGCCTCCCTGAGCTGTCAGAGAGTGATTTTGCCTGAAATAATCATGAAAAACAAACTTGACGTTGATACGAATGATAAAACAAGTATTGAACTCGGTTACAGCAAAATATTATGACTTGTCAGTGTCTCGCAGATCAATTATTTGCCTTCAGCGTCGGCAAATAATTGATCTGCTCGCCACCGACAATTAAATCACGATATTTTTGCTCAACCTCGACTAATAATTGTCAAATATTTTTTTTCAAAAAGGGCATCTGCGAGTAAAGCTTGTTTTCCTTCTTTTTTCTTTGTCCTCTAGTTTGCAAAAATACAAAGACGCATTGAAAATGGGAAACCTTCCAGTTATCCATGAAGTGGGAACCAGTTTTGTATCACTTGGTGATGTCATCACGGGGAACCCAGAGAGAGCAGAAGAAAGATGGAAGACATACCTCGAAGAAAGCGTACTTGGCTCTATGGCTGCCGGTATTGTAGAAGCATGTGATCCTGACAGTAAGCCGGTGAAGCAAAAAAGTACTTTAAGGGTTTAGGGCGCGCAACTGGTAAGGCGGTGCTTGGGGGAGGGCTTCTGCGAGACGTTCCCTTTTTTAATGAGCTTGCTGTAGGTGGAGAAGCCCTGGGAGATGTGATAGGTGGAGGAGACACCAAATCCGCAGAAAAAAGATTTGAGACATATCCAGAAAATAGTCTAATTGGTGGTGCGGTAGGAGCAATTGTAGCAACAAATGCTGGCGATGAAGAGCACGCTGAAAAGTGTGCAGAAGGTTGTAGGAAGGCTGCATTCAGGTTTGGTGTTACAGCTGCCGGGCTGGCGGTCACTGTAGCCACTGGGGGGCTAGCGGCTCCCTATGGTGTCGCCGCTTCTGTTGCTACTGGGGCGGCAGTTGGTGGAACGACGGGAGCCGCCTCAACAGCGCTAGTGCAGGTTATAGATAAAGGGAAAGTAGATGATGCTGGTGCGGTTATTGGCAATGGTTTGTTTGGAGGTTTTGTCGGAGGAGTAAGCGATGGGATTGCTGCTAAGAGGGCTGCCTCAAAGGCCAAAGCGCAAGCCAACAGGCCCGCGAGACAAAGAGCAAACTCAGAATCGTTATCGACCTCCTCTGAAGCGGAGTTTTTCCCTCAGCGTCCATCCACAACAAAACAACGAGACAGCTTCTCATTTGAAGGGGGCAAAGCAAAACGACACAGCGAAATTCCGGATGTGTGGAGTCCAAAAGATGCTGGCAAAAAAGCAGACATCAAAGCTGCTAACGAAGCCGCACGAGTCGACATTCAAGAGTCAGTTAAAAATTGCAGTCGAAGAACTCGTCCCGGCAAGACATCCGTGATTCAAGATGCAGAAGGCAATGCGTATGGTACTTCATCTGTGAGAGGACCTAAAAGCCAAGCTGAGCTGAGAGATACTTTAGGAAGCAAGCAAAGTAGAGTCTTGGACTCCATCCATGAAGAAGTCCGTGGTGTCGGACATGGCAATTGCGCTGAGCAGGTTGCTGTGAATAACACACGTTATTTTCGGCAGAAAACCGGTGAAAAGCTGTTTGCAAAGAAAAGTGAAATAAAAGTGCAGGCATTTGCACCAGCCAAAGGCGTTAAAGGAGCATACAATGTTCCTGTAAAGCCTTGTGGCTCGTGCCAGCCGGTTCTTAAGGAGTTTGGCATTTCACATGGTGCCACACAAGCTCTACCCTTGAAATGTGATCGCATGGCCCAAATGATTGCCTCTGGTTTGACTGTTGGCTGCAAAGCGTGCCAGCATTGCCAGGAAAAGAAAGAGTGATTCTCTTTGCAAAGCAAGTGGAGAGGGACTTAGGCGTGATTATATCTTTTTCCGATTCAGTGTTTTCCTTTTACTGTTGACTGTAGAAAGGCGTAAAAGCAACAATTACGAAACAAAGCGATCTTAATGTCAAGAAACAAAACAGAAATTTCTCGCGATGAAGCAATCTGAAATGTACTCAGGTAGTGTGCAAGTACTCCATTAGTCATGGATCAATAGTGACTGATTGATTTTTTGACGATAATTTTTGCCACAAATTAGAATCAGTTGTTTTTTTTATAATTAGAGCACTTTCACTATAGCAGTGCGAGACTGAATATAGTTGAAATAGCTGGTGTTCCACGTTGCCCTGAAAGCATATTACTTTGGTAGGATTAGTCAGTCCATTGCAAATTTGATATTTGTTTATTTTCGCGGAATACTGAGACCGAGCTGTAGTAAAATTTTTCCATGAGTTTCGTAGGCATAAATTAACTTCAACTCCCTCTATCGGTGTTACTTTTGCCTCGATCATTACTTTAGAATCAAAAGCTTTCAGAGCTCACTGAAACTAAAATAGGTCATTTTTAGCATTTCTAAGTTTCTTTTACCCGTGCTCATGAAAATATGAAGCATAATCAGTAGTCGTACATCGTACATGCATTGTTTGGCCGTACAGCGCGTAATTTCACTGTTCTAATAGACTTTAGACCATTCCGTTTTGCTAAGTATTTCAGCCATTTTAATAAAGACCTTTCTAGTGTGGACGTTGACTCATTCTTAGGTTTGTTTACTATCATACTTGTTTGCCGGATTAGCATCACAAATTTGTAACTAGAATGAACCGCTCTTATTAAGTAATGATCCGGGTAAGGTGGATAGCAATTTCTTTTGTTATGCGGCAACGGTGCTTTCCCCACATAGGAATGTTCTCATTTTTACACAGAGAATGCATAAACCTACATGAAGGCCGTTTACGCAATAAAATGCATTTACACTCCACTTTGAAAGGGTGTTTTTTTGTGTTAAAAGATTTTGACCAATCACAAGAGTTGAAAACAATAGCCAAGAAAAGTTTACAATTTTACATGTTCCCCTCATAGGATTTCTTTGTTATTCAAACATAGACCAGATTTTGTTATACGGAAGATGGTTGGAAAGTAAGGATGAATATATGTACCGCTTTATGAAGTTTTGTTAACTTTTGCTGTTTAAGCCAATGAGAAGTCAGTACAGACAATAGAAAAGTTATCACCTTTTTAGCATTCCAACATGTTCGTTGCCGTTGTTGCTATCGTTCTCAGCTGGACCGTTTCTTAACAGAAAAAGAGACCAGACCAGAATGTTCATCGGCAAACCTGGCCTTGCGGGTACAAGCGTTGTCCATCCCCTGACGAAACGAAATGCTCGGTAATCGAACTTAATCCGAACATAATGGAATGTAATCGAACGATTGGGTTCGGTTAGGCCGATAATCGAACACAATCTAACCAGAAAGTATGTGAGAGAGTTCGCTTGCGTTCGATTTCCGAATTAATCGAACCCAAGCGAGCGCAATGGAGCACAATCGAAGAAGTCTGACGTTCACCTCAAATACCACCAAATATTTAAATAGCCAGCCTCAAATGGTACAAAATCGAACTCACTCGAGTTAATCGAACCCAGCAATCGAGCGTTCGATTGATCAATATTTTTGGCGAGAGTTCCATTACCGAGTTCGGTCATTGATCTCAGAAAATCGATGAGTATCGGGGCCCAATGTATTCTCTCTGAGCAAGGAACATAACCGCAGTGGTAACATATCATGGCCTCACTCAGGGTTAAAATTAATTAATACTTCAAGATTAGCCACACACAGTCACGAGGCTTTAATAAACCTAGAATGACCTCCAGGCCTAGAATTGCCTCCTTTAGCGATGGCAAGTTACTTTCCACGGGGGCACCCAACGACAATTTTCGGAAAAATATCTGTTCGGAAGACGATTTGAGATCTAGAATTTTCGGAACATTTGTTGTAAAATTTCTTGCTTGCATGCCTCTCCTAGGATTTTCGAACATGGTATACTTGCCCATTTTAACTCATTTTTACCCTAAAAAGTTCACCTAGAATTTTCGGGAGCCTATTTTCTGGCTAAAATTTTCGAAAAGGTAAGTTTTGATCCCTATAATTTTCGGATCACTAGACTGTCAGCTAGGAAATCCGAACAGGTGAAAAACTTTTAGGGGATAAAAATATGCCTATATCTACCCTTTAATGCTATGTTTAAGTGGTTTTGAACTATATTCTCGTTGGGTGCCCCTGTTTCCAGGTTTACTACTTAAGATAGTAGTGACAATCGACAGCATCCCGGGAACTTGAATATGGTGTTGGTTTTGTTACCAAAACTATTCTTCATTTACCATTTTCTCAGATGATGCTACGTTTCTGCGGTGCCCGGGGACCAAACTTGGTGACGGACGATGGCTGTAGGGGATCCTTCGGCTGTTCTCTGTGTTGCGACTGTTACAACAATTTTTATTCAGTAAATAAATAAGATAAATAACCTTTGTTTACCCTCGGCAGTGCTTTAGCATAAGTGCTATTGGGGCCGAGTATTAAACTTCAGAAAGAGATAATTAGAATTGAAAGTAACAGGGATAAAAACCCCAATTGACAGGAGCCGCAGAGCAGCCGGCTATTTACAAGCGCGGCCGAGGAGTTGATCTCGGGGCCACCGAGAAACAACTCCGACTAATGATCCAGAGATTAACACACCAAAAATGACTGAACTCTCTTTTGGGAATTTTATTTGGTAGGGAAGATGTGTCTAAAACATTTCCCACAGTTGGAAAGGTCCTAGTCTCCCTCGCAGCCGTTTTTAGTATCGTCACGCAGCGCTGGGGAGGAGCGTTGCGTGACGATACTAAAAACGGCTGCGATGGAGACTAGAAACATCCAGTCACTACAACTGGTGCATAGTGACGTCTGCAGTCCAATGCGCACGCACACACTCGACTGGAGGAGTGAAGTATTTAAAGAGAAGTTTTACGTCATGTTTGTTGACGACTACACTTGGTGCTGTACTGCATGTTTACTTCATGAAAGACAATATAAGTCAATAGTGTTTGATAAATTTAAAGAATTCAGAGCCAATGTTTGCATCGACGTTTGCACGCGATAAGAACTTTGCAAATGGACAATGGTGGTGAGTATTTTCCTACTAAATTCCCGAACTATCTGGAGGAGAAAGGAATTACACAGGGGTTTACAATACCACACCCACCCGGCAACAGGGATGAAAGAAGGAATGGTCAACTCAGCACGCTTGATGATCCTGCACTCCAGCATTATCGTACATCTATTGGGCGGAAGCCACAACGTATCTCTACAGCTGCTTAGGTGGGAGAAATTAGGGAGTTTTAGGATCGACGACGGCAACGGCAGCGTAAACTTCACTTTTAAAATGAATCAGCATTCTTTCAAACTTTCTCGCGTTTATTCCAGTTTGCTGAAAATGTCTATTGTAGGCAAATTTCCCTGGAGATGATTTCTTGGGGACCACACTCAAGTTTAGAAAGAGGAAGAAAATTTCGTCGTCGCTTGTTTACATCCTCCATAAAACGTGAAATTAGACATTTTCACGTCGTAGTCGTGCAGTAACGGCAAAAAAATGGACAAAAAAAGCGTGATGCACGTGCAAACTTGTTGTTTTGCTTAATAAACCCATTGCTGTTTTGCTGTTCTCATTGCCGTCGCCGTCGTCGTTGCTAAAAATCCCTATTTCCTTTCTACAACGGTGCTAAAAGAGAACCAAACTTCTTATAAGTAGTGGTATGAGAAGAAACCAGATGTGTGCCACTTACGAGTATTTGGATGTATGGTTTAAGCCCGTGCACGTGACGACGAAATTAAAAGACATGCCGCAAGAACCACATAAGTCTAAAAGAACTGGAAAAGCACCCGTTACATACGGTTTAATGAATAAAAGTATTATGCAGAGACCTCACTTCACGTGTAAACCATGTCGCATATCATCTTGTGTACGGATGAAACCACAACCATACAAGAGGCAATGTCAAGTGACCATGCTGCATAGCTATGTATTTAGAGTACAATTCCCTCAGGATGAAAACAAGATGTGGAAGTTGGTTTAGTTATCTTTGGGTCAAAAAGCCATGAAATGGTAAGTGTAATATTATTTTAATCGCAAAGTTGATTTTTGTTGCGTTTAACTAAGGTGCAGGGATCTTTGCAAAGCGACCGATCCAGCCTGGCTCATGTAATCAGGCCCTTCGTTATCTTTTTAAGAGCGTTCTAATCAAAGTAATGATGACATAATTTCTGCCCATGGATGTCGCGTGTGTGACCCTTATTTGCTTGGTCTGAAAACGGGGATGGATTTTAAGGCCAGGTATGAAAACGGTCGGTTGGAAAAAGACACTTCTTCTGGTCCGTTCTGGCGGCACCATCCCCCCCCCCGCCCCCCCCCCGCCCCCAAAAAAAATTACCAAAAGTAACCCCCGAGAATTGTAGGTTTCTAAATTCTTCAGTGCACGAGAGAGGTTTCAAAAAGCAATTCTAAACGACATATTTATGACATTACGCCAGCTTTCAGCACGTACAGTACATGGTCTATATACAGGGTGTCCCAAAAGTTCGTTCCTCTAAATTCATGCACCATAACTTTTGATCAAAACTTCAGTTTTACATGAAATTGCTGGAAGATGTTTATTTCTCTATTGAGTACATGTATTCAGAAGTTCAGTTACTGGCATGCCCCTTTTGTTTTTCTATCACATTCTGTAGCGGTTGCTGCATGAAGTGGGACACAGCGTGTAGACCCACAGATGATCCATTTTGAGCTTTCCTATCACCTGGTGCGCAAGGGCCAGTTCAAGCCCCAAGCAATATTTGTTTAGTTTAGGCATCTGGGAAAAAAATATGTTTTGGGCATTCATACAAAAAAGATGATCATCCCGGCCTCCTTCTACGGCAAGATTTTGTACTTCCCTACAAATTTGAGACGAGCTGGGCGTTACTTGGCAGACTAAGCAGAGGTTTTTTTTAACCAACTCAGGGACCTCTAATTTTAAACATTTTAAACAGCTTTTCATGACCCTTTCTGGACTTGGCTTGCTAACTAATGTGAGAGCTTTCTCGTTAAGTGTCCTTTTTTTATATCTAGCCTCCTTTAAAACTGTTTAGCTGCTTTATGCTGGAGTTTTGGTCTTCCCCTTTATTTCTTGCCTTCAAAACCTTTATTCCTCCATGATCATTTTACCATCCACCATTCGGATTTTTCCAGTTTTTTAGCAGTTTCTACGACAGATAAGCCAGTAAATCGAAATATACATGCTCTTGCCTTAAAAAGGTTGGCTGAGGGTTTTTGCGTTAAGGGGATTTATCTTTCGTGATATTCACAGAAAACAAGGAAGGAGTTCGAGCAATTCGGGCTATAAAATACAAAAAATATGTGCCTGGAAAATATACTCGCGCACGCACACCTTTGGTACGGAAGTGCACAAATCGAATATTCGAGTCAAAAAATTGGCCCAACAAGTATGAAAATGGTGAATTAGATTGAAAGACAAATTTTGTTTCAATGATTTGCTTACCAAGTCCAATCGTACTGAAATACAGACTTTTAAAGTAGAGAAACGAACTTTTGGGACACCCTGTAAAAGCAGTCTACTTCCACATTATATAAAAAGAATTAGAAATACAGTGAAACCCTCCTTTATCTTTTCCGCAAATCAAATTTGGTCTCAGTTTAACAAAAAGGGATCAAACAACTAATAAAACTACATTTAAAAAAATCATTTCATGAGGTATAGCTTAAAGGTATCAATCCCATCCATTGAGTATCTTTTCAAGAAAGGCAATAAGAATTTATTCTCTTGACATATCTATAAGGCTCCGACGAGTAACAGCAAAATTAAGGGCAAATAATCATAAACTAATGATAGAACTACTGCTCGCCCAAAATTCCTCAACATTATATGTATGAGAGTATGCATATATTGTTCTCTTAGTGAAAAGACGGGAAACACTTCATAAAAAAATGAATATAAAATAAATTTGTGCATCGCTTCAAATTTACCTTGGTTCAAGCTTATTTCCCTTTTACCAGGAGAGGCACCTGGGGGGATACTCCCCTATAAAAGTGACGGGGGTGCTCTTCGGAAAATTTCGAGAACACCCCTAAAAAGTACCAGAACCTTGTTTTATGGGCGTGTCCCAAATTCATTTCCACACCTAAGGGGTACCAATTCAAAAACAACAAATTTTATAACTGGCACTGCGAATTTTTATAGTAAAAAAAAGATAACTTTTGAACACTTTCTTCCCCCAAGGACTTTTTGAAAGTATTGTCATAAATCTTACCGCGACAAAAATGGCAGCAGTCATTTTAGGTTTTACCACCCGACGCGGTACCAATGTACCAATTTAAACCCCTAAAAGGAACGACGAACACCACCGTCACTTTCATAGGGGAGTACCCCCCCCTCCCTTGGGGAGGCAATAGTCAGGACTATGAAAATGAGTTTTTACGTAATAAACATATACAGTCGACTCCCGATAACTCGAACCTTCAAGGGATATCGAAAAAGGTTCGAGTTATCTGGAGTTCGAAGAAAATAGCCGAGAGTAAGGTAAAAAACAGTTTTTACTTCACAGTGAACATTTTAATCACATTTAATTGTAGAAATGTCGAGTGAAAATTAAAAGATACTTCTAGATTATAAATCAGAACGTAACGTAACAAAACATAGCCTAAACAGAGAACGCGTTTCACTGTTTTGAGAAGAAAAGCTGCTTCACGTTAGCCTGTGACAATCAACATCAGCCTCCAATAGTAAACTATACGCCTACAATACGTCAATAGGAAATGTTTCGGACGCCCGTAGACGGCTTTTTCCCGACTTTTTAAGGGCTCAAAACATGGTTCGAGTTATCGAAGGCAAAATTATATAGAAAATGACCTGAGGGGAAGCGAAGATTGATTCGAGTTAGCGGGAGTTCGAGTTATCGAGGGTTCGAGTTACCGAGGGTAAAATTACAGTGAATGTATGACGGAATTCCAGGGGAAATCGATTTTGGCTCGAGTTAGCGAGGGTTCGAGTTATCGGGAGTCGACTGTACTAGATGTCTGATTAGGTGTTGATTTAATTCCATCAGGGTTTATTTTTGTACCCTATGAATTTTCGTGCATTCGAATCATCGAATCAATTTGGTCTAGTGTGGACAAGATTTTTAAGTACAGTTATGATGTTTACTCCGTTCCAAATAATACGGACCCGATACCTCAGTTGTGTGTTGTTCATATTTGCTCTCAGTAAATTGCATGGACATGAACGACAACCGACCACGAAATAAGGTTCATATTTGTAGACAACAATGGGACCTTTCAATATTCAGGGGCACCCAACGAGAACATAGTTCAAAACCACTTAAACATAGCATTGTTGAACGTATTTTATTATTTAAACGGTAGATATAGGCATATTTTTTATCCCCTAAAATTTTTTCATCTGTTCGGATGTCCTAGCTTAAAGTCTAGTGATCCGAAAATTCTAGGGATCAAAACTTACCTTGTCGAAAATTTCAGCCAGAAAAAAGGCCGCTGAAAGTTCTAGGTGACCTTTTTAGGGCAAAAGTCCGTTAAAAATAGGCAATTATACCATTTTTTTAGATGTTCGAAAATCTTTAGTCAGGCAAGCAAGAAATTTTACAACAAATGTTCCGAAAATTCTAGATCTCAAATCGTCTTACGAACAGATATTTTCCAAAAATTGACGTTGGGTGCCCCTGAATATTGGAAGCAAAATTGAACTTCTTAATAATCCACTTTATTTGAAGGCCTTTTTCAATCCGAGGATATTGGAGAATACATGTCTTTCTGCCAAAAAAAAAAATTGAGGAAATTTACGTGTTGAAAAGCGCTAGCGTCTTCGTCATCGACTGCGACTTCCGCTTTCAACAAGTATTACTTTCTTTTTATAACCTTAATGCTCTCACCAGTTAAGTAGGAAAGCGAAAGGGTTTTACTTTTTCTGTCTTTGCTTGCTTCGTGGCGGTAAAAAAATAACGAACGCCAAGAAAGCGTCCCCGAAGAAGTGAACGGAAATGAAGGGGCAACACCCTTTTGCTAATCATTCATATCCAGATGTGACAGCAAACTTGAAATAAATTATAAAAGCTTGTTTCGTAGCAGTTAAAATATCGACTAAATTATGTAACCTTAAAAGCTTTCTGATCATAGAAGAACCCAAAATACAAGTACTATTAAATACTGAAGCGACAAAAAAAAGTAAAGGGGGGAAGGGGGGAAAGTGTCACAGATACTGTACTTAACAACTTGGTTTACTGATGCTCCACTGTACTGGCGTTACATTTTCTGAGTAAGAGAAATCGAGTCGACATGTCTTTCCAGGAACAAGGAGAAGGAATGTTGATAAACCTATACTGTATCGATCACGGCTCCATCTTACAACACGTACTGCTTTGTCTTTATGTCCTTGCTTCTCTTATCAATAAAGTAAGAAAAGGTTGAATCTTTTCCACTTCTATCTACACGCCTATAATTTGTCTTGATAAACCCGCGATAGCGTTAGCGTTGAATAGCATTAAACCTGTTTGTCAAGAAATTCCATCTCTTAGTTTCACTTGAGGGGGGTGAGCCGTATTTGTCATGAATGGACACATTCTATTGCAAAAGTTCGACTTGAGCAAAGGAAGCTGTAATTTTCTTGCTCATGGAATTACCATTCGACCATGCGCAGACACAATTAACTTGAACACATGACGAGAAAACGAATTCAATTGACCACTCCAGAAAAAACCATAACAGACTATAATACTCTCTTTTTGTCCACCGAAACTTTTGCATAAGCATTGTCTTCAGTTTCTCTTGCGAGTTAAAATGGCCCCAAGAGAAACTGAAAACAATGCTTATGCAAAATTTTGGGGTGTCAAACAAAGAGCATTATGATATGTTATGGTTTTTTTTTGGAGTGGTCAGTTACATAACTTGTTAGGAGAAGCAAAAAGGAACTACTAGATGTCTGATTGGGTGTTGATTTAATTACATCAGGGATTATTTTTGTACCCTATGAATTTTCGTACATTCGAATCATCGAATCAATATCTGCTGACTGTCGGGCTGTTGGTCGGTGGACTTTAAGGAAAAGGTAAGATTCTTTTTGCTTGTGGATTTTGATTTGTGATCTGGAGGCGATCAGAATTGATTGTCCTGATTGAAGAGTATGCAGGGTCTCTTTTAGAATGCAGTATACTTTTTCAATGTGGTATAGTGTGGACGAGATTTTTAAGTACAGTGTTGATGTTTACACCGTTCCAAATAATACGGACCCGATAACTCAGTTGTGTATTGTTCATATTTGCTCTCAGTAAATTGCATAGACATGAATGACAACCGACCACGAAATAAGGTAGACGACACTTGGGCCTATATTGGAAGCAATGAATCGAACTTGTCAAAATTGATCAAATGCATTCTTCTTCATAATCCACTTTATTTGAAGGTTTTTTGCCATGCTTTAGTTGCCATGCAAGGATATTGGAGAAATTCACGTGTTGAAAAGCGCTAGCATCTAGTCGATATCGACTGTGACTTCCGCTTTCAACATATGTTACTTTCTTTTTATAACCTTGCTGCTCTCACCAGTTAAGTAGGAAAGCGAAAGGGTTTTACTTTTTCTGTCTTTACTTGCTTCGTGGCGGTAAAAAGATACCGAACGCCACCAAAGCGTCCGCGAAGAAGTGAAATTCATATGCAGATGTGACAGCAAACTTGAAATAAATTATAAAAGCTTGTTTCGAAGCAGTTAAAAGATCGACTAAATTAACACGTAGCCTTCAAGTTTTCTGATCGTAGAAAAACCCAAAATATATACAAATACTATACTAAATCGCCGACAAAGAAGTGAAAGTAATCGTAATAATTTGTGATCATAATTCCATAATTTACAACTACGCTATAGTAGCCAGCGTTTTTATAAGTAATGCCTGATCTGATCATTTTCTTCCGTTTTATTCTTAAACAACATGCAGAAGACAGTTTATTTTTTCTGCAAAGAAACAGTTTCAATCTAGACAAAAGTAGGTGCCATGGGGCACTATCGTACCAATGCAGGTGTAGTAATTATGTGGCAAAACTACTTTTTGCGATCTTATCAATTCAGAAAGATAAGCGTCACAGATACTGTACTTAACAACTTGGTTTACCGATGCTCTTTTCTGAGTAAAAGATATCGAGACACCGTGTTTTTCCAGGAATAAGGAGAAGCAATGTTGATAAACCTATGCTGTATCGATTACGGCTCCATCTTACATCACGTACTGCTTTGTCTTTATGTCGTTGCAGCTTCTCTTATCAATAAAGTAAGAAAAAATTGAATCTTTTCCACTTCTATCTACACGCCAATAATTTGTCTTGATAAGCCCGCGATAGCGTTAGCGTTGAATAGCATTAAACCTGTTTGTCAAGAAATTCAATCTCTTAGTTTCACTTGAGGGGGGTGAGCAGTATTCGGAGGTTAGCTAACACCTATCCACAAGGATTAAGTATTTACAACGAAGGAAATGGTATAATGGTATGTTTTTTGTAGTTTTCATTTGTCATGAATGGGCACATTCCATTGCAAAGTTCGCCTTGAGCAAAGGAAGCTGTAGTTTTTTGTTCATGGAATTACTATTCGAGCATGCGCAGACACAATTTACTTGCATAAGTGACGAGAAAACAAATTCAATTACATAACTTTTTAGGACAAACAAAAGGAACTACTAGATATCTGATTGGTTGTTGATTTTCGTCACGTGGGTTTTCTTGTACCTTATCAATATTCGTGCTTTCGAATTTTTGTATCAACATCTCCTGACTGTCGGGCTGTTGGTCGGAGGACTTTAAAGAGCAGGTAAGATTCTTTTGGCTTGTGGATTTTGATTTGTTATCTGGAGGCGATCAGAACTGATTCTCCTGGTAGAAGATTTGCAGGGTCTCATACAAAAATACAGTTTGCTTTTTCAATGCGGTCTAGTGTGGACGAGATTTTGACCGTACAGTGTTGATGTTTTATACGCCGTTCCAAATAATACGGACCCTGATACCCCAGTTGTGTATTGTTCATATTTGCTCTCAGTAAATTGCATGGACTTGAACTGAGAAATTCCACCAGCAAATAAGGTAGATGACACTTGGGCCTGTATTGGAAACAATAAATTGAACTTGTCAAAATTGATCAAATGCATTCTTCTTGATAATCCACTTCATTTGAAGGTTTTTTGCCATGCTTTACTTACCATGCGAGGATATTGGAGAATACATGTCTTTCTGCAAAAAAATTTGAGGAAATTTACGTGTTGAAAAGCGCTACCTTCTTCGACATCGACTGCGACTTCCGCTTTCAACAAGAGTATCTCTTTCGTTTTATAACCTTGCTGCTCTCACCAGTAAAGTAGAAAAGCGAAAGGGTTTTTTTTTCTGTCTTTGCTTGCTTTGTGGCGGTAAAAAGATACCGAACGCCACCAAAGAGTCCGGGAAGAAGTGAAAGTAAACGAAGGGGCAACACCCTTTTGCTATCTTATCCAGATGTCGACAGCAAACTTGAAATAAATTATAAAAGCCTGTTTCGTAGCAGTTAAAAGATCGACTAAATTATGTAAACTTCAAGCTTTCTGTTCATAGAAAAACCCAAAATATAAATACTATACTGAAGCGACGACAAAGAAGTGAAAGTGAAGGGGAAAATCGTAATTATTTGTGATCATAATTCCATAATTTACAACTACGCTATAGAGTGTAGCTTGCGTGTTTAGAAGTAATGCATGATCTGATTGTTTTCTTCCGCCTTATTCTTAAACAACAGAAGACAGTTTATTTTTTCTGCAAAGAAACTACAATTTCAATCTAACCAAAACTAGGTGCCGTGGGGCACTATCGTACCAATGCATGCGTAGTAATTATCTGGTAAAACTACTTTTTGCGATCTTATCAATTCAGAAAGATAAGCGTCACAGATACTGTACTTAACAACTTGTTTACTGATGCTCTTTTCTGAGTAAAAGATATCGAGACACCATGTCTTTCCAGGAATAAGGAGAAGCAATGTTAATAAACCTATGCTGTATCGATTACGACTCCATCTTACATCACGTACTGCTTTGTCTTTATGTCATTGCTTCTCTTATCAATAAAGTAAGAAAAGGTTGAATCTTTTCCACTTCTATCTACACGCCTATAATTTGTCTTGATAAACCCGCGATAGCGTTAGCGTTGAATAGCATTAAACCTGTTTGTCAAGAAATTCAATCTCTTAGTTTCACTCGAGGGGGATGAGCAGTATTCGGAGGTTAGCTAACACCTATCCACAACGATTAAGTATTTACAACGAAGGAAATGGTATAATGGTATGTTTTTTGTGGTTTTCATTTGTCATGAA
The DNA here is from genome assembly GCA_022179025.1 of Porites australiensis. Lineage (NCBI taxonomy): Eukaryota > Metazoa > Cnidaria > Anthozoa > Scleractinia > Poritidae > Porites > Porites australiensis. Next base: position 67,032 of record BOPM01000687.1, on the reverse strand, counting down.
TGGGCACATTCCATTGCAAAGTTCGACTTGAGCAAAGGAAGCTGTAGTTTTTTGTTCCTGGAATTACTATTCGAGCATGCGCAGACACAATTTACTTGTATACGTGACGAAAGAACAAATTCGATTACATAACTTTTTAGGACAAACAAAAGGAACTACTAGATATCTGATTAGTTGTTGATTTTCGTCACGTGGGTTTTCTTGTACCTTATCAATATTCGTGCTTTCGAATTTTTGAATCAACATCTCCTGACTGTCGGGCTGTTGGTCGGAGGACTTTAAAGAGCAGGTAAGATTCTTTTGGCTTGTGGATTTTGATTTGTTATCTGGAGGCGATCAGAACTGATTCTCCTGATAGAGGATTTGCAGGGTCTCATACAAAAATACACTTTGCTTTTTCATTGCGGTCTAGTGTGGACGAGATTTTGACCGTACGGTGTTGATGTTTTATACACCATTCCAAATAATACGGACCCTGATACCCCAGTTGTGTATTGTTCATATTTGCTCTCAGTAAATTGCATGGACTTGAACTACAAATTCCACCACCAAATAATGTAGACGACACTTGGGCCTGTATTGGAAACAATAAATTGAACTTGTCAAAATTGATCAAATGCATTCTTCTTGATAATCCACTTCATTTGAAGGTTTTTTGCCATGCTTTACTTACCATGCGAGGATATTGGAGAATACATGTCTTTCTGCAAAAAAATTTGAGGAAATTTACGTGTTGAAAAGCGCTACCTTCTTCGACATCGACTGCGACTTCCGCTTTCAACAAGAGTATCTCTTTCATTTTATAAGCTTGCTGCTCTCACCAGTAAAGTAGAATAGCGAAAGGGTTTTTTTTCTGTCTTTGCTTGCCTCGTGGCGGTAAAAAGATACCGAACGCCACCAACGAGTCCGTGAAGAAGTGAAAGTAACCGAAGGGGCAACACTCTTTTGCTATCTTATTTTGCGTAGCAGTTAAAAGATCGACTAAATTATGTAACCTTAAAAGCTTTCTGATCATAGATGAACCCAAAATACAAGTACTATTAAATACTGAAGCGTTTTATTCTTAAACAACAGAAGACAGTTTATTTATTCTGCAAAGAAACAGTTTCAGTCTAGGCAAAACTAGGTGCCATGGGGCACTATCCTATCAATGCATGCGTAGTAATTGTCTGGTAAAACTACTTTTTGCGATCTTATCAATTAAAAAAGATAAGTGTCACAGATACTGTACTTAACAACTTGGTTTACTGATGCTCCACTGTAATGGCGTTACATTTTCTGAGTAAGATATTACAACTTGGTTTACTGATGCTCTTTTCTGAGTAAAAGATATCGAGACACCATGTCTTTCCAGGAATAAGGAGAAGCAATGTTGATAAACCTATGCTGTATCGATTACAGCTCCATCTTACATCACGTACTGCTTTGTCTTTATGTCGTTGTTTCTCTTATCAATAAAGTAAGAAAAGGTTGAATCTTTTCCACTTCTATCTACACGCCAATAATTGGTCTTGATAAACCCGCGATAGGGTTAGCGTTGTATAGCATTAAACCTGTTTGTCAAGAAATTCAATCTCTTAGTTTCACTTGAGGGGGGTGAGCAGTATTGGGAGGTTAGCTAACACCTATCCACAAAGATTAAGTATTTACAACGAAGGAAATGGTATAATGGTATGTTTTTTGTGGTTTTCATTTGACATGAATGGGCACATTCCATTGCAAAGTTCGACTTGGGCAAAGGAAGCTGTAGTTTTTTGTTCATGGAATTACTATTCGAGCATGCGCAGACACAATTTACTTGTATACGTGACGAGAAAACAATTCAATTACATAACTTTTTAGGACAAACAAAAGAACTACTAGATATCTGATTGGTTGTTGATTTTCGTCACGTGGGTTTTCTTGTACCTTATCAATATTCGTGCTTTCGAATTTTTGAATCAACATCTCCTGACTGTCGGGCTGTTGGTCGAAGGACTTTAAAGAGCAGGTAAGATTCTTTTGGCTTGTGGATTTTGATTTGTTATCTGGAGGCGATCAGAACTGATTCTCCTGGTAGAAGATTTGCAGGGTCTCATACAAAAATACAGTTTGCTTTTTCAATGCGGACTAGTGTGGACGATATTTTGACCGTACAGTGTTGATGTTTTATACACCATTCCAAATAATACGGACCCTGATACCCCAGTTGTGTATTGTTCATATTTGCTCTCAGTAAATTGCATGGACTTGAACTACAAATTCCACCACCAAATAAGGTAGACGACACTTGGGCCTGTATTGGAAACAATAAATTGAACTTGTCAAAATTGATCAAATGCATTCTTCTTGATAATCCACTTCATTTGAAGGTTTTTTGCCATGCTTTACTTACCATGCGAGGATATTGGAGAATACATGTCTTTCTGCAAAAAAAAGAAAATTGAAGAAATTTACGTGTTGAAAAACGCTAGCATCTAGTCGACATCGACTGTGACTTCCGCTTTCAACATATGTTACTTTCTTTTTATAACCTTGCTGCTCTCACCAGTTAAGTAGGAAAGCGAAAGGGTTTTACTTTTTCTGTCTTTACTTGCTTCGTGGCGGTGAAAAGATACCGAACGCCACCATGAAGCGTCCGCGAAGAAGTGAAATTCATATGCAGATGTGACAGCAAACTTGAAATAAATTATAAAAGCTTGTTTCGAAGCAGTTAAAAGATCGACTAAATTAACACGTAGCCTTCAAGTTTTCTGATCGTAGAAAAACCCAAAATACAAATACTATACTAAATCGCCAACAAAGAAGTGAAAGTAATCGTAATTATTTGTGATCATAATTCCATAATTTACAACTACGCTATAGTAGCTTGCGTTTTTATAAGTAATGCATGATCTGATCATTTTCTTCCGCCTTATTCTTAAACAACAGAAGACAGTTTATTTTTTCTGCAAAGAAACAGTTTCAATCTAGGCAAAAGTAGGTGCCATGCGGCACCATCGTACCAATGCAGGTGTAGTAATTATGTGGTAAAACTACTTTTTGCGATCTTATCAATTCAGAAAGATAAGCGTCACAGATACTGTACTTAACAACTTGGTTTACCGATGCTCTTTTCTGAGTAAAAGATATCGAGACACCATGTCTTTCCAAGAATAAGGAGAAGCAATGTTGATAAACCTATGCTGTATCGATCACGGCTCCATCTTACATCACGTACTGCTTTGTCTTTATGTCGTTGCTTCTCTTATCAATAAAGTAAGAAAAGGTTGAATCTTTTCCACTTCTCTCTACACGCCTATAATTGGTCTTGATAAACCCGCGATAGGGTTAGCGTTGTATAGCATTAAACCTGTTTGTCAAGAAATTCAATCTCTTAGTTTCACTTGAGGGGGGTGAGCCGTATTCGGAGGTTAGCTAACCCCTATCCACAAGGATTAAGTATTTACAACGAAGGAAATGGTATAATGGTATGTTTTTTGTGGTTTTCATTTGTCATGAATGGGCACATTCCATTACAAAGTTCGAGTTGGGCAAAGGAAGCTGTAGTTTTTTTGTTCATGGAATTACTATTCGAGCATGCGCAGACACAATTTACTTGTAAACGTGACGAGAAAACAAATTACATAACTTTTTAGGACAAACAAAAGGAACTACTAGATATCTGATTGGTTGTTGATTTTCGTCACGTGGGTTTTCTTGTACCTTATCAATATTCGTGCTTTCGAATTTTTGAATCAACATCTCCTGACTGTCGGGCTGTTGGTCGAAGGACTTTAAAGAGCAGGTAAGATTCTTTTGGCTTGTGGATTTTGATTTGTTATCTGGAGGCGATCAGAACTGATTCTCCTGGTAGAAGATTTGCGGGGTCTCATACAAAAATACAGTTTGCTTTTTCAATGCGGACTAGTGTGGACGATATTTTGACCGTACAGTGTTGATGTTTTATACACCGTTCCAAATAATAAGGACCCTGATACCCCAGTTGTGTATTGTTCATATTTGCTCTCAGTAAATTGCATGGACTTGAACTACAAATTCCACCAGCAAATAATGTAGACGACACTTGGGCCTGTATTGGAAACAATAAATTGAACTTGTCGAAATTGATCAAATGCATTCTTCTTGATAATCCACTTCATTTGAAGGTTTTTTGCCATGCTTTACTTACCATGCGAGGATATTGGAGAATACACGCCTTTCAGCAAAAAAATTTGAGGAAATTTACGTGTTGAAAAGCGCTACCTTCTTCGACATCGACTGCGACTTCCGCTTTCAACAAGAGTATCTCTTTTATTTTATAACCTTGCTGCTCTCACCAGGAAAGTAGAAAAGCGAAAGGGTTTTTTTTTCTGTCTTTGCTTGCTTCGTGGCGGTAAAAAGATACCGAACGCCACCAAAGAGTCCGTGAAGAAGTGAAAGTAACCGAAGGGGCAACACCCTTTTGCTATCTTATTTTGCGTAGCAGTTAAAAGATCGACTAAATTATGTAACCTTAAAAGCTTTCTGATCATAGAAGAACCCAAAATACAAGTACTATTAAATACTGAAGCGTTTTATTCTTAAACAACAGAAGACAGTTTATTTTTTCTGCAAAGAAACAGTTTCAGTCTAGGCAAAACTAGGTGCCATGGGGCACTATCCTATCAATGCATGCGTAGTAATTGTCTGGTAAAACTACTTTTTGCGATCTTATCAATTAAAAAAGATAAGTGTCACAGATACTGTACTTAACAACTTGGTTTACTGATGCTCCACTGTAATGGCGTTACATTTTCTGAGTAAGATATTACAACTTGGTTTACTGATGCTCTTTTCTGAGTAAAAGATATCGAGACACCATGTCTTTCCAGGAATAAGGAGAAGCAATGTTGATAAACCTATACTGTATCGATTACGGCTCCATCTTACATCACGTACTGCTTTGTCTTTATGTCGTTGCTTCTCTTATCAATAAAGTAAGAAAAGGTTGAATCTTTCCTACTTCTATCTACACGCCTATAATTTGTCTTGATAAACCCGCGCAGATTAAAGTGTCTTCATGGGAATGCCGGGATAGCGGTAGCGTTGTATAGCATTAAACCTGTTTGTCAAGAAATTCAATCTCCTAGTTTCACTTGAGGGGGGTGAGGAGTATTTGGAGATTAGCTAACCCCTATCCACAAGGAAGAAGCTATTTATAACGAAGGAAATGGTATAATGGAATGTTTGGTGGTTTTCATTTGTCATGGACACACTCTATTACAAAAGTTCGACTTCAGCAAAGGAACTTCGCTGTAATTTTCTTGCTCATGCAATTACCATTCGACCATGCGCAGACAAAATTAACTTGAACACATGACGAGAAAACGAATTCAATTGACTACTCCAGAAAATACAATAACAGACCATAATACTCTCTGTTTGTCCACCCAAACTTTAGCATAAGCTTTGTCTTCAGTTTCTCTTGGGAGTTAAAATGGCCCCAAGAGAAACTGAAAACAATGCTTATGCAAAATTTTGGGATGTCAAACAAAGAGCATTATGGTATGTTATGGTATTTTTTGAGTGGTCAATTACATAACTTGTTAGGAGAAGCAAAAAGGAACTACTAGATGTCTGATTGGGTGTTGATTTAATTACATCAGGGATTATTTTTGTACCCTATGAATTTTCGTGCATTCGAATCATCGAATCAATATCTGCTGACTGTCGGGCTGTTGGTCGGTGGACTTTAAGGAGAAGGTAAGATTCTCTTTGCTTGTGGATTTTGATTTGTGATCTGGAGGCGATCAGAATTGATTGTCCTGATTGAAGAGTATGCAGGGTCTCTTTTAGAATGTAGTATACTTTTTCAATGTGGTATAGTGTGGACGAGATTTTTAAGTACAGTGTTGATGTTTACACCGTTCCAAATAATACGGACCCGATAACTCAGTTGTGCATTGTTCACATTTGCTCTGAGTAAATTGCATGGACATGAACGACAACCGACCACGAAATAAGGTAGACGACACTTGGGCCTATATTGGAAGCAATGAATCGAACTTGTCAAAATTGATCAAATGCATTCTTCTTCATAATCCACTTTATTTGAAGGTTTTTTGCCATGCTTTAGTTGCCATGCAAGGATATTGGAGAAATTTACGTGTTGAAAAGCGCTAGCATCTAGTCGACATCGACTGTGACTTCCGCTTTCAACATATGTTACTTTCTTTTTATAACCTTGCTGCTCTCACCAGTTAAGTAGGAAAGCGAAAGGGTTTTACTTTTTCTGTCTTTACTTGCTTCGTGGCGGTAAAAAGATACCGAACGCTACCAAAGCGTCCGCAAAGAAGTGAAATTCATATGCAGATGTGACAGCAAACTTGAAATAAATTATAAAAGCTTGTTTCGAAGCAGTTAAAAGATCGACTAAATTAACACGTAGCCGTCAAGTTTTCTGATCGTAGAAAAACCCAAAATACAAATACTATACTAAATCACCCACAAAGAAGTGAAAGTAATCGTAATTATTTGCTGTATTTGTGATCATAATTCCATAATTTACAACTACGCTATAGTAGCTTGCGTTTTTATAAGTAATGCATGATCTGATCATTTTCTTTCGTTTTAATCTTAAACAACAGAAGACAGTTTATTTTTTCTGCAAAGAAACAGTTTCAATCTAGGGAAAAGTAGGTGCCATGGGGCACTATCGTACCAATGCATGCTTTGTAATTATCTGGTAAAACCACTTTTTGCGATCTTATCAATTCAGAAAGATAAGCTTCACAGACACTGTACTTAACAACTTGGTTTACTGATGCTCTTTTCTGAGTAAAAGATATCGAGACACCATGTCTTTCCAAGAATAAGGAGAAGCAATGTTGATAAACCTATGCTGTATCGATCACGGCTCCATCTTACATCACGTACTGCTTTGTCTTTATGTCGTTGCTTCTCTTATCAATAAAGTAAGAAAAGGTTGAATCTTTTCCACTTCTATCTACACGCCTATAATTGGTCTTGATAAACCCGCGATAGCGTTAGCGTTGTATAGCATTAAACCTGTTTGTCAAGAAATTCAATCTCTTAGTTTCACTTGAGGGGGGTGAGCCGTATTCGGAGGTTAGCTAACACCTATCCACAACGATTAAGTATTTACAACGAAGGAAATGGTATAATGGTATGTTTTTTGTGGTTTTCATTTGTCATGAATGGGCACATTCCATTGCAAAGTTCGACTTGAGCAAAGGAAGCTGTAGTTTTTTGTTCATGGAATTACTATTCGAGCATGCGCAGACACAATTTACTTGTATACTTGACGAGAAAACAATTCAATTACATAACTTTTTAGGACAAACAAAAGGAACTACTAGATATCTGATTGGTTGTTGATTTTCGTCACGTGGGTTTTCTTGTACCTTATCAATATTCGTGCTTTCGAATTTTTGAATCAACATCTCCTGACTGTCGGGCGGTTGGTCGGAGGACTTTAAAGAGCAGGTAAGATTCTTTTGGCTTGTGGATTTTGATTTGTTATCTGGAGGCGATCAGAACTGATTCTCCTGGTAGAAGATTTGCAGGGTCTCATTCAAAAATACCGTTTGTATGAAAAGTAAAGTAAAGTAGAAAAGCGAAAGGGTTTTTCTTTTTCTGTCTTTGCTTGCTTCGTGGCGGTAAAAGATACCGAACGCCACCAAACAGTCCGCGAAGAAGTGAAAGTGACCGAAGGGGCAACACCCTTTTGCTATCTTATCCAGATGTGACAGAAAACTTGAAATAAATTATAAAAGCCTGTTTCGTAGCAGTTAAAAGATCGACTAAATTATGTAAACTTCAAGCTTTCTGATCATAGAAAAACCCAAAATATAAATACTATACTGAAGCGACGACAAAAAAGTGAAAGTGAAGGGGAAAATCGTAATTATTTGTGATCATAATTCCATAATTTACAACTACGCTATAGTAGCTTGCGTTTTTATAAGTAATGCATGATCAGATCATTATCTTCCGTTTTATTCTTAAACAACAGAAGACAATTTATTCTTTCTGCAAAGAAACAGTTTCAATCTAGGCAAAAGTAGGTGCCATGGGGCACTATCGTACCAATGCAGGTGTAGTAATTATGTGGTAAAACTATTTCTTGCGATCTCGTCAATTCAAAAAGATAAGCGTCACAGATACTGTACTTAACAACTTGGTTTACTGATGCTCCATTGTACAGGCGTTACATTTTCTGAGTAAAAGATATCGAGGCAACATGTCCTTCCAGGAACAAGGAGAAGGACTGTTGATAAACCTATACTGTATCGATTACGGCTCCATCTTACAACACGTACTGCTTTGTCTTTATGTCGTTGCCTCTCTTATCAATAAAGTAAGAAAGGGTTGAATCTTTCCCACTTCTGTCTAGACGCCTATAATTTGTCTTGTTAAACCTGCGCAGATTAGTCCGTCTTCGCGGGAATGCCGCGATTACGATAGCGTTAGCGTTGTATAGCATTAAACCTGTTTGTCAAGAAATTCAATCTCTTAGTTTCACTTGAGGGGGGTGAGCCGTATTCGGAGGTTAGCTAACACCTATCCACAAGGATTAATTATTTACAACGAAGGAAATGGTATAATGGTATGTTTTTTGTGGTTTTCATTTGTCATGAATGGGCACATTCCATTGCAAAGTTCGACTTGAGCAAAGGAAGCTGTAGTTTTTTGTTCATGGAATTACTATTCGAGCATGCGCAGACACAATTTACTTGTATACGTGACGAGAAAACAATTCAATTACATAACTTTTTAGGACAAACAAAAGGAACTACTAGATATCTGATTAGTTGTTGATTTTCGTCACGTGGGTTTTCTTGTACCTTATCAATATTCATGCTTTCGAATTTTTGAATCAACATCTCCTGACTGTCGGGCTGTTGGTCGGATGACTTTAAAGAGAAGGTAAGATTCTTTTGGCTTGTGGATTTTGATTTGTTATCTGGAGGCGATCAGAACTGATTCTCCTGGTAGAAGATTTGCAGGGTCTCATTCAAAAATACCGTTTGTATGAAAAGTAAAGTAAAGTAGAAAAGCGAAAGGGTTTTTCTTTTTCTGTCTTTGCTTGCTTCGTGGCGGTAAAAAGATACCGAACGCCACCAAACAGTCCGCGAAGAAGTGAAAGTGACCGAAGGGGCAACACCCTTTTGCTATCTTATCCAGATGTGACAGAAAACTTGAAATAAATTATAAAAGCCTGTTTCATAGCAGTTAAAAGATCGACTAAATTATGTAAACTTCAAGCTTTCTGATCATAGAAAAACCCAAAATATAAATACTATACTGAAGCGACGACAAAAAAGTGAAAGTGAAGGGGAAAATCGTAATTATTTGTGATCATAATTCCATAATTTACAACTACGCTATAGTAGCTTGCGTTTTTATAAGTAATGCATGATCAGATCATTATCTTCCGTTTTATTCTTAAACAACAGAAGACAATTTATTCCTTCTGCAAAGAAACAGTTTCAATCTAGGCAAAAGTAGGTGCCATGGGGCACTATCGTACCAATGCAGGTGTAGTAATTATGTGGTAAAACTATTTCTTGCGATCTCGTCAATTCAAAAAGATAAGCGTCACAGATACTGTACTTAACAACGTGGTTTACTGATGCTCCATTGTACTGGCGTTACATTTTCTGAGTAAAAGATATCGAGGCAACATGTCCTTCCAGGAACAAGGAGAAGGACTGTTGATAAACCTATACTGTATCGATTACGGCTCCATCTTACAACACGTACTGCTTTGTCTTTATGTCGTTGCCTCTCTTATCAATAAAGTAAGAAAGGGTTGAATCTTTCCCACTTCTGTCTAGACGCCTATAATTTGTCTTGTTAAACCTGCGCAGATTAGTCCGTCTTCGCGGGAATGCCGCGATTACGATAGCGATAGCGTTGTATAGCATTAAACCTGTTTGTCAAGAAATTCAATCTCTTAGTTTCACTTGAGGGGGGTGAGCAGTATTTGGAGTTTAGCTAACCCCTATCCACAAGGATTAAGCTATTTATAACGAAGGAAATGGTATAATGGAATGTTTGGTGGTTTTCATTTGTCATGAATGGGCACATTCTATTGCAAAAGTTCGACTTGAGCAAAGGAAGCTGTAGGTTTTTTTGTTCAGATACGGCCTTACTTGGGCCTGTATTGGAAACAATAAATTGAACTCGTCAAAATTGATCAAAGACATTCTTCTTGTAATCCACTTTATTTGAAGGTTTTTTCCATGCTATACTTGCCACGCAAGGATATTGGAAAATACATTTCTTTCTACAAAAAAAAAAAAAAAAAAAAAAAAATGAGGAAAAACGTGTTGAAAAGCTTCTGCTTAGTAGCTTGCGTTTTTGAGCTATTTTGAAAAAATAGCTCATATATTATATATCAGTGGTTTTGGCTGTATCAGTATCTTTGTGGCTTTGTGGCTTTGTGTCTTTGTATGTTCGGATGTTTGTTGCAGAGGCCAATAAGGTTGAAGGTACTACGAGTTGATGCGTAAGAACCAATGAGATTTTGGCATCTAACCGTTAATGATATTGTTTAAGGTCAAACAAGGGCACTTAGAGACGCCATCTTGATTCTTCACAATTTTTACATCTTTTATTACGGGCTAAAGGTGTTTAGAAGCATAACATTGAAATATCTTCATGATTCAAACGCTGAGTACAGAGATGGAGCTATTGAGGGGTGCTTCAAGACATTTGACCTAATTCGGCTATCGCGAACGGTACAACGCACGTATTTCATAATTTATGAGTTCTGTTTCACCTGCTTCAAGGTAGAGTATAAAAGATCATATATTTTTTCATGGATATTATCCATGATCTTTCAAAGTTCTTCCAGTGAAACAAAAATTGAAATATAGGTGTGGACTTTAATTCCGCGGAAGTTTGCGGCCTATAGATTGTTGTTTTAGAAGTTTGAAGGGCAAGGCGAGTTTTGTTAATCCTGTAAACAAGCTTAATTCTCTCGCTTACAAAGTTCAACAGACCTTTTTCGTACCGGCAAAACCGGCAAAAAAAAAACATGAATTAGGTGAGGAACATGATGCTGCTTAAGATGGAAACGTATCTTATTTCATTGGAAAAGATACATAACTTAAGTAGAAACGGTAGCGGTCAGGGAGTTAAACCGGAAGAAGCTAGTTGACAAAATAATTACATATTGTTTTATTGAGTGGAATAACATGATATGAGTAGAAATATATTTCGGCAGTTTGATAATTTTCTTGGAAGTTAAGAACTTGGTTTACTGATGCCCTACCATACTGGCGTTACACTTTCTGAGTAAAAGATATCGAGGCAACATGTCCTTCCAGGAACAAGGAGAAGCAATGTTGATAAACCTATGCTGTATCGATTACGGCTCCATCTTACATCACGTACTGATTTTTCTTCATGTAGTTGCCTCTCTTATCAATAAAGTAAGAAAAGGTTGAATCTTTTCCACTTCTACCTAGACGCCTATAATTTGTCTTGATAAACCCGCGCAGATTAAAGCGTCTTCATGGGAATGTCGGGATAGCCTTAGCGTTGTATAGCATTAAACCTGTTTGTCAAGAAATTCCATCTCTTAGTTTCACTTGAGGGGGGTGAGCCGTATTCAGAGGTTAGCTAACCCTTATCCACAAGGATTAAACTATTTACAACGAAGGAAATGGTATAATGATATGTTTGGTGGTTTCATTTGTCATGAATGGGCACATTCTATTGGAAAAGTTCGACTTGAGCAAAGGAAGCTGTAGTTTTTTTGTTCATGGAATTACCATTCGAGCATGCGTAGACACAATTAACGTTGTCTTGTAATGCAGGTCCTTGATCATCAAAGAGTTCCGTTAGGATAAAGATGGCATTTACAGAGCATGAAGAAAAAGTTTCAGAGTTTTATTCTCGTGTTGCGGATAACAACCATAACTGGAATGATGGATTTCTCACATTTGGATTGTGGAAGACAAAATCCGGCGATCCTATACCACACCCTTTGTGTTACGGAGCAGTGTATGATGAGCTCTTAGAAGGCAGCATGATACAGGCTGATCACAACGTGCTAGATGTTGCTTGTGGGCAGGGAGCTGGCATGTTAAGAATCAAATCCCAGAACGGCTGCAACATCCAAGGTCTGGACATCAGCGCTGCAAACGTGGAAATAGCGAAGCGAAGACTGTGCGACACTGGTATTACTGTAACACGCGGCAGTGGAACGAAGATGCCCTATGATGAAAATTCTTTTGATTGTGTTATTTGTGTGGAAGGGGAACCTCACATGAATAGCAGAGAAGATTTCTTTAGAGAAGCATTTCGAGTTCTAAAGCCAGGGGGAAAATTGTTCATGGCTGACATTGTGACTCTCCATGCACTTCCAGATCTGAGTTACCTTCAGCAGATTATCTGTAAGACCGCAGCGAAGTTATGGGTGGTTCCTCGCGCCAACTTGTCCTACGGAGTCGATGATTACAAACAGAAATTAAAAGACATTGGGTTTAAGTTGACAAAGTTTGAATTCTTAGGTGACAGGGTATTACCAGGTTATTGTAATTTTAATCTTACGCTATCCGTTATGCGAGAACAAGCAAAAGTAAGAGGTCCGTTTGTCGGTTACCTGGGAGGTCCAATGATTGATATTATCGTTAAAATGGCTTTCTCTCACAAATGTATCGAATATGTCTTTGTTGAGGCTGAGAAATAAGTTATCAAATAAACAGTCGCAAAACCACAGGCACACCATCCTCTGTTTGTGTTTCGGACTGGTTTCACTCAGAAAATTTAAAATGAACATTTCTATCATTTGGATATCTTTGAGTCGTGGGAATTATATTTCACGTTTGTAAAAATGTTTTTTCTTACGCTTCAAAATCAACAAAACAAATAAATTTCAAAATACGAAATAGAGTACTCTAAGAAATCACAATACTACTGAGTTAGAGCGTTTTGTGGGAGTTGGTTCTCGAAATCAACCCACAACAATCCAATGTATTTCAATATTTTTCATGTTTATTTGTACGTATTAAATGTAAAAAATAGAGGTTTGCAGGTTTGTATCTTGATATAATATGTAACAACAATATTTCACTTTACATTCTCAGTAAGACTGTAAATTTCGGCTTTAGTTTATATACCTAATTATTTTATTTCTCTACAAAAACGCTTAGACAGATTTTAAATCATTTTCAACTTTTTTGAAAATTTGAAATGTTGCGCGCAATTTTATTCGCGCGAGACGCTCTATCTAAACAAAAGTGCCCAAACGTACTGTGCGAGTTTGAAATTTATTTCATTGATTTTTGGCGCGAAAATCTCAGTATGTATATGTATGAAAATCTGAGTACTAGGAATTGAAGCCGGAATTTTTCGATAATTTTTGCAATAAATTAATGATCTTTGACTTGGAAAGTACAAATAAAGTTTGAAATAAGGTGTTATCATACCTCTTTTAATGATTTTAAAAAGTTTTTGTTAGTTCGTCTTGCTCCTTTGTGGTCTGTAGTTCACTGTCACACTAGTAGCTAGGATCCCAATGACTTGTTCCTGTCTAAATGACAACTGAAAGAGTTTCATAGTGTAATCATTTAAGTATAGTTCATGCAGTGTAATTTTACAGATTAATGAGTATATATCACATGTATCAGCGATAATATAACTCATCGAGTTTGTGAATGATGTAAGTTTCGTTTATTGTTGTTATTCCCAATTTCTTCTTTGTTTTTCGTCTTCTTCAGACTCCGTCGACTATCTAAAATTACTGGCATTTTTTTCTGGTCCTCAGTTAAGACTTTTGACTCAAAGGTTACTTGTAAGTAAGATCAGTGAATATTTCAGTAAATCAGTCTTGCTTAGTTAAAATCCAGAATGCTGCGGATTTTGCCTTAACAAAATTAGTAATAAGGGTAGGGGTAACGGTTGTTGACTATTTCTAAACGGCATATTTACGACATTAGGCCAGCTTTCAGCACGTGCAGT
>BOPM01000687.1:7633-19990 GCA_022179025.1 Porites australiensis | reverse complement strand
CTTTCTTTCTTTCTTTCTTTTTTCCTTCTTACTTTTTATTAGTTAAGAAGGCGTATGCTGGATTAGCTTTAATTTTTATTTATGGTCATTAGGTTTGTGCCCAGCTGACAGTTTTGATGAAGCGACAGCGGATATGATAAGTGATGGAGTCGTCGATTTAATTCAGCAATTGATCAAGATATACTATGAGAAAGACGAAACGAAGAAGGTAATGCGAAAGTTAATGTCTGTTTCAGTATCGCACATACAGAGCCTGTCAGGCTTTACTCCTGAGATTGCAAATCAGTCGGTCTTTTTCTTTTCATTGTTTTTGCAAAGCGCTTCGCGCGATATTAGGGAGTTTGAGCAACGACGTTTTTGAGCGACGCACGTCAATCGGAAGTGACCTTTTTCCAATGTTGGGTCGTGATTTTTAACAAAGTTTCTAGCAGATCGTCTCTATCAGAATAAAGACACTGAGCGATACAAATTTGGTAGCATCGAGGCATATTAAAAGGGAAAAGGACTTACTTCCGGTGAAGTAAGTTGCTTAAACTCTCTATTTTCGAGCGACGCACGTGGACCTTGCACGCTCCTAGGGCGTAGGGCGTATGTGGCGAGACTGTCCCCAGTCTCACTCTCCGTTTTCACCCTCACTCTAGGCCTTTCCTTCTAGCGCTTACAATCCCGTAGGTTTTACTCCAAATTCTATTTCCCAGAACTTAGTGTTAGTGATCTATGATTTGTTTTGCTTTAAAAATAAAGGAGGAGATAAGAAAGGAGTTTTATGGAAGGACGCTTCCTGCCCGACTCGAAAAATTTGAAGCTCTTCTCAAAAACAAGGATGAAGGCAAAGGCTTCTTTCTGGGCGAAAAGGTAAGATCAGAAGAATGCACAAAGCGTGCCAAGGGGATTAGGCCTGCTTAAAACACTAACGAGTACAGAAATTAAGTCATAAATAAAACGATGATAGCCTTCGACTGCAGGCGTCTCTCCTTGTTCTCGCTACTAGGGACGTCCCAAGCGGCGAACGAGAAGCGAGAAGAGACGCCTGTATCTGCAGGCTAAAACGATGACCGCTCCCTGAGCCTTCACACCATCCCAAAGAAAGTCTTTTCTAAATATTTTAAAATACAGCAACGTCAGCACATTTTGCATGGTACTGAGCAGCATGACTTCCTAGCGTGACGTCTTTCCTTCTGTTACTGAATCGTTTGTGTAAATTTGGTGCGCGTCAGGCGTTTCATCAGCGATTTTAAGAGTTTAAGATGCTGATGGTGACCACAACAAAAACGTCAAAAAACCAATAGGTTCAGTGAATAGTCACGGCAACAACTCTGCTAAGACGTGTCTTGTTTTAGAACAGCCCTTAACACCTGTTCTTAGGAAAACTTCGTGTAAATGACCTTCGCGTCTTACATAAGACGCAAACGCATAGTACGTATGCGTTAATTTTTGGCGGGAAATTTTTCGCTTGCCCCACGGCGGACTGGCAGGCTACTGGCAGGGAAAAGTTATTTACATATTACAACGCGTTTTCGTTTCCTTGGGTTGCCGTCTAAGGCAAAACAGCCAATCAGATTTCTTCAACATGAAACCCCCCCAAATTGCTTTTTTAAACGGGTTTCTTTCGCACTGTTGAGAGAAAGATCGAAGGTGACATGGCAGATTTCACGTTAAGATGAAAGAAACAGGAGAATTTTGAGGCAAAATTTTGAACTGGTTTGTTGGGATAGATTTAGAAACGATATTTCCCCAAAATATGTTCTACAGTATTCCTGGTATCGAACCGTTGGATGCAGCTGAACTGTAAAATCGAACTATATACCTTCGCTAAATTATCACGAATAACATACCAGTTGAAATTTCAGCTAAATCATTATACGTAAATTTTCAGCATTGCATAAAATACTGCCATTGTCGACGGCGGTTATTACCGTAATTGCGCGAATGAAGCCGTAAACTGAAAGCGGCTTAATTACCTTAATGGGAACTAAACTAAACCCACGTTAAATTTACCACGGCTTTGTTAACGTGGGAAATGCCTTTTACCATGATTTGTGAAACTGCATCTATTGCCTGAGGCTTATTACACCCGTAGAAGAAAGGTTACCCTAATCCTACACCCCTAGAGTAACTGCGATCTCTTTCTGTTTGTTATCTGCAGCTGAGCTATGCCGACATCCTTTTCTTTGACTTCTTTAACAACCTCCATGCGAAGGGTAAGGAGGATGTTCCTGCAGAACTTGAGAAGTTTCCACTCTTGGTGGAGCATTATAAGCGGGTGTTAAACGTGCCCGAAATAAATGAGTGGGTAAAGAAACGCCCTGTAACCGAATTCTAAGATTGTGGTCTTGCTATTGTAGCAACTGTTAAGCGAGAGAAAGGCCCAAAGCACTTCTAGCGTGTGCCGTAGTTAAACAGCTCCGTGCGTCACCGTTGTTTTTTTAAGGTGCAAACGAATAAAGAAAAGGTATATTTTTGTATTGATCTTGTGTTCAATGTGCCGATATACCGGCTATAGTTGGGGACACCGCACGAAAACTTAAGTCAGGGTGTGCCAAAAACTAAACTAGCCAGTGTAAAACTTAAAATGCTACCATTGCCCTTTCTCTTCTCCTCGCTCTTTCCATTTTTCCTCTCCTTTTCCTTCGCTGCGGTGATTTCTCAGCTTATCGAGCGTAAAATTATAAACGTTTCTTTTGGCCCGTTCTTTACTGCAAGTTTCGCTACAACCCCGGACAAAACTGTTGAGACAATTCCATCTATTTTCTAACTTTTGCGCCTTACTCCCGTCTCCCCTAAACACAAAAAAAAAACCCCCTCCCCACCCCCTATTCAAAGTTGCCTTGGTCTAAAAACCAACGTGTATAATTGCCATGCTATCCTAAACAACTTTGGATAAGGGGAGGGGGGAAATCGGCCATTCATTTGGCGGCGGTTTCAGTTTTTGCCGGGATGACAGGAAAAAATAGGCATTTTCGCGATTTGTCTCAACAGGTTTTGTCCGGGGTTGTCTGCGTACTGTTTTCGGTATTCTTTAACTTTCATAGCAATTACCTCAAGTTATAGTCCTCTCTTTTGGTCAAATTGATAAAAGCCATTGTTTCAGCATACTTTTTTTTTCTTTTGAATGCGAAATAAAATTTTTACAGTAAAAATTGAAGTTATAACACTCTGATTACATGATCTGTCAAATGACATTTACTCTGTGACGTTACCATGGGCATGACTTTCAACGGCTTACGTGTCCGTAGACGCTTTGCCTGCTCAAATGATGACATTGATATGTAATCGCCAGACAAAATGGATCTCTCGAGAACTTCCGATAGTGACGAGTCATTTTCAGGAGGCTCGGAAATATCGCATGAATCACTAGGTGAGAGGAAGGTTAGTGCGCTTATCTGGTCACTTACAGTCACGCGAATTTGGCTCATTTTTCCATCCCGCGAGTAATTTGCCTTAGCAGTGATTACGTCGTTCGCCAAGTGTAGTGCAAAGATCCTACACTTAATAGGACAACATTGCCTCAGTTACAGCAAATGTGGAATTGTGTACGAACGGGAATGTGGTATGATGGATCTCTCATTTCTCCACGCAGATCCCGCGGGAACAATAACGGGAAATCCCTTGATGTGTAAGGTGCTTCGATGAGCTTGCTATGCAACAAAAACGGAGTAGTTTTTCTCGCAGACGGTTAACTTAACGAATAAAGTACCGCAGAGGAAAGAAACATCGGTTAACGACGGTTAACAACGGTTAACAACTTTTCTGAAGAAAAACAACAGTTAGACTATCAGTTTCCTTTAATATATTCTGTTAACCGCTGTTAACCGTTGTTAACCGTTGGAATAAACATGTGCGTGCCTGTTAATCGTTTATTTCAAGCGTTTACGGTGCTTTCAAGCATTTTCCGTAGTATATAGAACCTTTTTGTTGATTTTCAAGCATTAAAAAGACCTTTTTACTCAAGGGAAAACTTTTTGACACTGGTGTAATTGTCATGAAATGCGCTGTTTTTTGCCACAAAAGAACTGCCATCGCGTGACAACATGTTTTCGCTGTATTTGTGATCAAAGAGGCATTGCTTTCCCTACACATCCTATTTCTACCCATTTTGGAAGTTCTTCATTAATATTTGTTCTTTTGGCCTTGGTTGTCATAGAAGAATTAACGGTTTTATCGGCATGGATTCCATTATTTTGTCAAGTAGATAATCTGGTATATATGTTGTAAATTGTTCTAATTACACACTCAGTAAACGCGGGTATTGTTAACTCGGTGAAGCTTACTTTTCCAGTTCTACTTTAACTACATGGAGAAAGTTGTCACTGCAACTAAGTATCACTACCTCTAAGGGTTATTTTTAACTGCTCCGCCGCATTCTTGAGTCCTCGTGCATGACCTGCACACCACGCACTATTATTTTTGAACAGGACAGTTGTGCTGCGCAAATATAATAAATACCCAGTCTTATCTAATTTATTCGACATGTAAGCACAATTAACGTTGGTAAAAAGGCCGGAGGTAAGGCTCCTATTAAGATATCATATTTGTGACACACAGTAACTCCTTAACCGTGGCCACCAACCACAATTAATTTCAATACTTTTTCTGTAAAGAGCATGATTTCTTTCTCATTTAGGTATAAGGTTTCTAATTTATGGCTAAATTTCTAAGTGCATAATTAATGCGTCCTAATTGTTTTTTATGACACCTTCTTTCGTAGTCACAAAGCTTTAGCACAAGTACAACATCTGTGCAAAAAATCAATACCCTCCGACCTTACATCGCGAAGTTACAGCGATTTGAACAACTGGCCTTCACAGACAACCCCGGACAAAACTGTTGAGACAATTCCATCTATTTTCTAACTTTTGCGCCTTACTCCCGTCTCCCCTAAACACAAAAAGTAAACCCCCTCCCCACCCCCTATTCAAAGTTGCCTTGGTCTAAAAACCAACGTGTATAATTGCCATGCTATCCTAAACAACTTTGGATAAGGGGAGGGGGGAAATCGGCCATTCATTTGGCGGCGGTTTCAGTTTTTGCCGGGATGACAGGAAAAAATAGGCATTTTCGCGATTTGTCTCAACAGGTTTTGTCCGGGGTTGTAGTTTCGTTTTCAAAAAATCGGTTAGATATACGATCTGAACATGAAGGATTCTACACCCAAACAGAAGCTTAAGCTAAACTGCAGCGGCCAATTAACAACTCATGCAGATTCAGGGGTATTTTTTTTTCTATCCTAACGTTCTTTTCGCCATCGAGCCTGTAAATTATGAGGATTGGAAAAGGAAAAACTTCCCAAGTGTTCTCTTTGACACGAGCGAATTTTTATATACAGTAAGGCTACTTTCCTGTTCATCGATCTGTAGTTCGATGAAGAGAAAAATTGTAAAATGATTAAAATGTTAATGTCGGAAAAAAAACCTGATTTATCTTCTTTGTACGAAAGCAAACAAACTGCTATCTTACTTCGTCTATTCATTGTTTTAGTCAAAGAGGAAGTCGCCATCTTCTTTACCACTTTCACTCGCTTTGCACGTATTGAGAACCGTTTAATTTTTTCCCGGGAAAACTAGTGCCGCGAGGATTCTGGGAACGAGAAACCAATGCAGTGCAATGGAAGCCATGATCATCAACTGCAAATGGGGGAAATTGATACAATTCGTAGTCAAGACTACGCGAAAATGGCCCATTTTATAGGTGCTACCCTTGGAAAGGTTTCATTCCTCGTTCTGTGGCATATTTGGACAAACTTAGCCGCAAATATAGCTGTAAATCGCTGGAATGTTGACCATGTTTTTGCTGTGTGCGACCACGTTGGCCTCAAATATCTTACAGGTAAGCTTAGGTACCGGTCATTATTTATGTAGAGGGGGAGGAGGGAAACATTGAAGGGGGGTCAAGACTATTTCAGATTGTCTAGAGGGGGGGCTAAGCTTTTTTATAAAGAAGTTTAGGGAGGTCTGTTCGCTTATAAGACAGCTTAATTTTACGCAAAATGACCTGTGCGCAACTTCGGACAAAAACACAAAATTCATTATCTCGAAAAAATAATATGCTACATTCAGTCATGTACATATGTATGTAATGTTGGGATTGCAAATTCTTTATGCAGTAGAGCAGTTTAGTTCACCATTGTTCAAGGTAATTTGCGTTCATGCAGTCGAATTAAGCTCAAAGCTGTTCCATTGTACTAGTATTTGACTGTCTGTTCCAATAAATTTCTCTTTTTCTTGCGAAACAACATTTCCACTCTGCTCTACGTTTTATGGCATCCCAGTGAAGTTTACTTTTTCGCTCGTCGCACGAAGCTCTGAGGAAAGAAGGCTTGCCGCTCGCTTTCTAGTGTCCGTAAAGCGAGATTCGACGTAATTTGTTAGGCTTACATGGGTGAAGGACAGTGGGCTTGGGCTTCAGTTAAATGAGATGTCAGTTTAAACAAATTTAGCTGATATGATCCATGAAGAAGATGCTCTTGATTTGTGAGAAGCTGTGCTCTATTTCCATACTAAGAAGAGGACGAAGTGAAAAAGGTAAAGTATCACAGCATCTGCCATAAAAGTCATATCACACTATAGAGTCGCTGCCCGCTAATGCAAGGGAAAGAAAGAGTAATATGGGGAATTTGAAATGGTTTGAAGAAACCTTTTTTGAGGGCGTTCTGATCAAAGTAATGATGAAATAAAGTTAATTCCTGCCCATTTATTTCGCGTCTGTGACCCTTGTTTGATTGGTCTGAAAACGGGGATGGATTTTAGAGGCCAGGTCTAAAAACGACCGGTTGGAAAAAGACACTTCTTCTGGTCCGTTCTGGCGGCACACCCCCAACAATATTTACCAAAAGTAAGCCCCGAGAATTGCAGGTTTCTAAATTCTTCATTGCACAACAAGGTTTCAAAAAGCAATTCTAAAGGCATATTTAGGACATTAGGCCAGCTTTCAGCACATACAGTACATGGTCTATGTAAAAGCAGTCTTCTTCCTCATTACATAAAAAGAATTAGGAAATACAGAGAAACCCTCCGTTATCTCTTCCGCAAATCAAATTTGTTCTCAGTTTAACAAAAAGGGATCAAAAACAGCTAATAAAACTACATAAAAATAACATTTCATGAGGTTTAGCTAAAACACATCAATCCCATACACTGACTATCTTTTTAAGAAAGGCAATAAGAATTCTCTTTACATATCTAGGCCTTATAAAAAAAATTAAACCTTTGACTGAGTAACAGCAAAATTAAGGACAAACAATCATAAACTAATGATAGAATATGGAAGATACTGCTCGCCCAAAATTAAAATTCCTCAACATTTTATATATGAGAGTATGCAAATATTGTTCTCTTAGTGAAAAGACGGGAAACACTTCATAAAAAATTAGTACAAAATTTGCTGTGCATCGGGTCAATTTACCTTGGTTTAAGCTTATTTTCCTTTTACCAGGGGAGGGAATGGTTAGGACTACGAAAATGAGTTTTTAGGTAATAAAAATACAATTTGAGATCAGCTCCACTTTAATTGTCTACTCCACCGAAAGCGTCAGGTTTTGCACTCTTAAAAACTATGCAGTCTATAAGCACGCATATTCTCAACCAACCACCGATTGAGGCTTAATAGAAGGATAGCTCTCTACCGACAATGTAGTCCTCGTTCGATATCTTTTAATGACACCGCAATGGTAAGAAATTTATATCCTGAGAAATTCCATCCTTTATGTAAATCAAAGAAGCTTTCTAAAGATTCGCCACCAAGTTGGTAGAAATTTGCATATGATCACTTTTGATTGTAGAACCCTGCTCGACCTGCAGTCAAGCATATCAGTCCGTGATGGGAGCGTATTAAACTGCAGAGCCAACAAACCAAATATTACTGATCATTTACACTCCTTCTAAGCTGCGAAACTTGATTTAAATCTTGCGAATATGGAAGCTGAGAACTTAATCATAACTTTAAAGCTTTGAAAGTGAGAAAGTTGGGGGGTTAACTTTGATGACAAATGATGGTGATGATACGAATGATAATGACGATGATGATAATGAAAACAATCCGTGAAGTTCTTAATAAAAGCAGGATAAAAGTAAAGGTGGTAATGATAATGTAGATCAATGGATAGAGCTGGAAGTTAATGCACAAAGTAAAGGACATTGCAGTTTAGTGCATTAAACATAAAAACATCCTTCATTGAACTAAAGGAACTTCACTTGTGTAGTGGTTGATCAATAATGTTACAAATACTGGCATTTAATCTTTCAATGGCGTCTAAAACAATTGGTACCGGTATCCCCCCTTCTTGCCCCCCAAAAATCCTCTTCTTTCCAGACCCCCCCACCCCCGCACCCTGTGGTATACATAATGAATGCAGGGATCAATCTAGGTTTGTGGTAAACTGCCCACGTTCCCTTCCCCTAATAACATTAACACTTACTTCTCACTTAGGGTAAAATGATGACTTAGGGGAGGGGTAGGTGGGCAAAATTGATCCGAATGCATCTGAGAATGCAGCCTAATGGCGGTAAATTGATTCAGTATTCTAGCCAACCCAGCTGATAAGACGATTATCGTCTTATATTTTTATGTGGAATATTTAACTCGCAATCCTTTCCTCTACGTGAAATTTCCGTCAAGGTATTTGCTTTGGCACGCACAGTCCACAGTGTATTAACCTGTTCCAGGCGTTCAGATAGTGGGGAGAGGTGCGAAGTGAAAAAGAGAGATGAAAAGTAGAGGGGGAACTGGGGAGAGCTGTGCGGTCTGAGTGGGCTGATGAGTCTATATGTAAAACAAATCTTACAGGCGTTCCCTCTCTCCCTTCTCCCCCTCCCTCGTTTTTATTTTATCGCGCTCCTTTTCACTTCGCACCGCTCCCCACTATCTGAACGCCTGGAGCAGGCTAACAGTCTATATAAAACTTCAAGTAGCCTGTTGCGTGACATGACACGACTTGGTGAAATTTACATACAGTACTGATATAAAAGGTCAACATTGAGTTAGCAGTTCATTGAACTTCAGCTGTGCGAGGGTTAAAGTTGTGTTTGACTGAAACATTCTGCAGAAATGTCTGGCTACAAGTTGTTCTACTTTCCAGTCCGCGGTGCAGGAGAAAAATGTCGACTTGCATTTGCGGCTGCAAAGATTGACTACGAGGATATTCGATTACCAGCCGAAGAATGGGCAAAAGAGAAAGCGTGTAAGTAAATATAAAAGTTCCGTGAAGCGCGTGACGGTGAATTATTTTTCTATTGTATTTTTAGAATTTTGTAATCTTAAATGGCTGTTTATAACTGAATGCAATCAAAGACGATGGCAAATACGCATACCGTGCGCATACATTCGCTTGAATTTCGATCGGTTTTCATCTGGGCGCAAATGCTGTCGTACTGAAATGAAATATATTACTGCTTAGTCACGGGCCGCTCACAAGTGTGCTCACCAGCACACTCGTTTGCTCCCTTGTAATGGTTAATTACCGCCGACCACAAATGGTATCAATCATTTTGTTATTTCGTCACTGAATTGAAGTTCCGTTTTCTTCGTTTCGTAGAGGCAATATCTGTCGCTAGGAGACCTAGAACAAAATGAATTTTTTCCTCAAAAGTAAATCTTGAGGTTTTCTTGTGTCTTGACGTTTTATTATGGAAACGTGACTTGTCACGTGGCCAAAAATTGAAAATGAAGCCTGAATTGGCGAATTGGTGGCGAATTTACTTTGTTGGGATAAACAAAGTGGCATTGCTGAACCTAACTTTCTAGTTTGGGAGTGAATGTACTCGAAGTTTAAGTTTGAAATCAAGATTAAATGTGATGTTTTTTCTCATAAATCTTTTATTGAAGTGCAATGGACGGTCATTCGAAACGTGTGAAGTGTTAGAAACACTTAATATGAATTTTAAAAAATGTTATTGTTCGATTTATTTTCTTAAACCGGCTGACCAATTGGTCAATAGTTTGCGATTTTTAGAAAAACGGTCACGAGACATATCACATGACTTATCAATACAAATTTTATACTTGAAAATTACTTGTTTTCCGGGAACGAGCCTGGCTTTGTAAATAATTTCAACTTGCAATTTGAACTGAACCGATCAGAACATAGCAGGGAAAGGAAAAAGGTCTTCCAAGATATAAAAATTTCAAGGGATGGCGATGATCGAATGGGGACAAAATCAACCCCCCTCCAAAAAAAAAACCCTAGGGCTTCCGACAAACCCCCCCCCCCCCCACTAAAAAAAATCCCTGGACCAAAAATTAACCTCAAAAAATCCCATGCCCGCATTCACGAGCCTTAGAAAATTTCCAGAAAGCATAAAATAATAACACGAAAAATAAAATATCAGAATTTGAATATTCTTAGCAACATGCACCCGAGACATCCAAGAACATCTTCTGTTTCAGCAATAACATAAAAGCAGAATGAAAAATTCAGATAGTTTTGAATATCCCAAATTATCCCTATTAGAATCCAGCCAAAAACTACTTGGCAAATTTTCCTACCCAAAAATTCCCGGAATCGAAAATTCAGTGCCCAAAAAATCCTTCGATCATCTTCGTCATCGTCACTTGAAATAAGGAGTACCCCTCCCCCGAGCGTTCAACGCGTTCCCTCCTCGCCATGCGGGCGCGTTCGTAGGGAACGCTTGACAAAGCGAGTAGCGTAGGAGTTACTCAGAAGGTCTCTCATCTCCTAATAGGTCGCAGGAAACATTGATATGTCATTCTGCCAATTGTTTTAGTATTATTTGGGGCCAGGGAAACTCACCATTGGTGACCTCTCTTCCGAGCAGCTGCTACATGACTTCGACGAAGCCCATATGGCTTTTGGTCAGGTTGGCACACGCGCGCGCGAACGCGACAAACAAGGGTCCGTCAAGCGCGTGGTCATTTTCGCGTTTCGCTCAACGGACGATGAAAAAAGAGAGCGTTCTCGTTGTCTTGGTAGGTGTGGTCAAATAACCGTGAAAATCTGATGAGTCTCGGTTGGCGCAGCCCTATATCAGAAATGAGGGAAATCTTAATAGAAATTCGAGTTTGGGACGTGGTCAGGCTGGTCGCAAAATTTTCGCTACATTTTGCCTCTAGGGGAATAAAAACCGATTAACTACCTCGCTGCTAGCTTGCGTGTTATGCGCCATTACCTACCCTATTTGAAATATTAGCACCCAGGAAAGAGGAACTCCTTATAATGGCCTATACAGTGAGGTAGGTATGGTATAGTAACTTTATTTATACACGGTATTTCCTTCAGGTACATTTACATTCAAGTATAGAAAACTAACTACCTAACTAATCTATAATCTAAGATAAAAACTAAAATAATAAAGATGAAAAGAAAACACCTGCTTTTCAAGGACGTTGTGTGTAAAAACAGCATATCGGTGATTAAATTATTTGACAATCGAAATTTAGGTCCCTTAATTATTCCTTAAATGAATTAGGGGATGTCAATTGCCGCTCCTCCAGACTCCAGGGGCAAGCCGTTCCATAACACACTTCCGCTGTAAGAAAGACTTATTTTATAAAATTGAGTACGGGGTTGTGGAATAGCGAGGTTGTATTCATTTTCTCTAAGGTTATAACAAGATAAATCTTACCGTTTATCATTTGAAAGGGGTAATTCTCAGTCAAAATAGTTTGTGTAAAAAGTAAGGTGTTGGACCTTAGGGTGAAGCCTCTCCGTATACCACTTCATTGAATAGACCCCCCCCCCCTCTCCGCCCCCGCCGGGATTTAGCATTATTAGAACCAAGGGGGCTATTGGCGTCTCCTTAGAAGAAACCGCGACGTTCTACCACTTTAATTTTCTCTCTGTTCTGTTTCAGCTGGTAGACCACCTCTTGGTCAAATGCCCTTCATTGTGACTCCTGAAGGAAAACTCGTGGCACAGTCTGGTACAATTACGAAGTACATCTGCAAAAAAGGAGGTGATGTATTGAACGTAATTTGTTAATCAGCATATCACTCTACAGGCGGACAATCCGAACTGTTTGAGGCACTATTTGCCCCTGGGTTTTCGGGGATGAATTTCGTAACGCCCCCTATTGGCTTGATTCAAGTGGTCGGGAGAAATGCTTCATAAAACACAGAAGTTTGCACCTTGTGATGCCAAATGTTATTTGAGGTAAGAAAGTTGAAAAAAAGATTACTTACCGTATCAGGGGCACCCAACGACGGTTTCCTCCTAAGTACCCTGAGAACACTTTTTAGGCTATCCAGAGTACTTTTAGATCTCTACAAAAGCATTCTCAGCGGCGCTTCCTTCTTTCCTTCCTTCCTTGCTTGCTTCCTTCCTTGCTTGCTTGCTTTCTTCCTTGCTTGCTTGCTTCCTTCCTTGCTTCCTTCCTTCCTTCCTTCCTTCCTTGCTTCCTTGCTTGC
>BOPM01000686.1:196015-216131 GCA_022179025.1 Porites australiensis | reverse complement strand
TTTCACTTGCATTCGCTGACTTAATCCTAAATCATTAGACTCGACGGAATTAAACTTCAACATTAATCCAAATAAATTCATTGCGTTTGACAAATTTAACCCTCAAGAATGTAAAGTTAGGGTAAGAGATTAAAATTAGGGTAATTTTTACTTCGTTGGACTCAACTGATTTAACCCTAGACACTGCAATCAATTGATTTAACCCTGCACACTGCATCGATGGATTATAGTTTTTAGGGTTAGGGTTACGGTTAGGGTAAGAATTTAGGTTTAGGTTAATTTTCACTTCGTTGTACCCAACTGATTTAGCCCTCAACATTAAACTCGACGGATTTAGCCCTCAACATTAAACTCGACTGACTTAACCCTCAACATTAAACCCGACTGATTTAACCCCCAACATTAAAAATAAAGAATATTTTAGGTTAGGAAATTTAGTTAGATTTTGGAAAATTCACTCGACAGATTTAACCCTAAACACTGCGCCCAACTGATTTAACCCTCCACATTAAAGTAAACAATAGGTTAGGTTAGGAAATTTAGTTAGGTTTTGGAAAACTCACTCGACAGATTTAATCTTAAACACTGCGCCCAATTAATTTCACCCTAAACACTGCGCTCAACTGACTTAACCCTCAACATTAAAGTAAACAATA
Organism: Porites australiensis; assembly: GCA_022179025.1. Taxonomy (NCBI): domain Eukaryota; kingdom Metazoa; phylum Cnidaria; class Anthozoa; order Scleractinia; family Poritidae; genus Porites; species Porites australiensis. The sequence continues at coordinate 215,475 of BOPM01000686.1, read as the reverse complement.
GGATAGGTTAGGAAATTTAGTTAGGTTAGGAAAATTAGTTAGGTTCAGAAAATTAGTGAGGTTTGGAAATTCACTCGCTTGGTGATAACGATGACATCATTATCCCCGTTGTCCCCCGTTGTCCCCTCATCTTGTCCGCCCAAATGCGACTATATACTACTGCCGTCAGTTACTACACAGTCTTCAATGTTGATTTTGACAGTTTAACACCCATGGAAATATGCCTCTTTTTTCTTTTATTGCAAAGAATGGGGATTCCTTTTAAGTGAAGTGTTTGGCTGCAACCTTAGCACTGGTGATTATGGCCACACCACCATTGAACATATAACCAGCATGCTGTTTAGAAACCACCTCAGCTTGAGGGAGTGTTCAAATCAAGGCTTTGAGGCAGCACACTCATTACAGCGTCAGTTATATTCAAAGGCTACTTCCCATGGCAGGCATGGTCATGCTACATCAAGTTAGTTTTATATTTTACTTTTTTATTACCTCATATTATCATACATCTCAACACTACAGTACTTGAAACTAATATTGTCAGCTACTTAAATATTGTTAGAACTAAACTAACAACTCTTTTTATAGAAAGGTTAGGAAGCTCATCATGTCAGTTTCACATTGTGCGGACATTCATGTTTATCACCAGCTCTAACTAGCACATCAGAGGGTGGTATAGAAAGCTGCTTCGTGCTTTTAAATGTAAGGTTGAACAATATTATATTATTGTTAGTGGCAAAAACATTGCTGTAAGCCATCTACTGCTGTAAGCCCTTCCTGCCATTCAAACTTGAACTGCAAACTGCAAACACCACCAGAAGACCACTTGACGTTCTCATATTTGAGACCTGTTTTCAGTGTCCCATGCATGAAAAACCTGATGCTAAAGGTCTCTATTGAAATTTTAAATTCCAATTTAGAGTTACTATTGAAGTCATTGTTCAAGGCATACCATATTAGTAAAATATCAGTTTTTGGGAGCTACACTGTACATGTTCTTGAACATTATGTATCATATTGTGTGAAAACTAGAATCCATTGGGGGAAAAAGGCAAAGTCTGGTTTAATCACATGTTCTTGTTGGTACTTTTTAATAATCAACTTTATTTCATTATATTAAGTCCAACAGATTTTGCAACATTTCTTTTCTGAAAAGTTGCTGTTCTTGCGGCTTTGCTTCAGAATGGCTATAGAGAGCATGGAAACTGGTGATTATCTTCTAAAATGTTTGCCAGCTAGAAACATTATATAATGGAACTTCTTTTTATGTCAGTCCCAAAGATGTGTAGTCAAATGTATTCTCCCTTGTTGAGACAACGTTATGTAAAAAACTGAGAGTTGTGTATTCCCATAAAAAGCATACACTATATTCAATGACAAAATTACTATGCACTTTATCTTTTTCTACCTGGAATGGGGTGAGAGAACATTAATATGTTGTCATTCTTCCTCTTGAGCAGTAGAAAACTAACCACATAAAAACTTGCAGTACGCTTAGGGTTTACTGAACACAGTCTGTTAAAATCTTTTTTTTGTTGTTGTTGTTTTAACTGTGACTGGTTCCCTTATTCTGCCAATGCCAATGTTTTTTTTTTCTAAGTCAGGTAAACCATTCCATTTTAGAGGCTGCGGTTGGTCCAGAAAAAAAGAAGTGGCATGGTCAAAAGATGACATGGCCTGGATTTTCACCATGAACGACTTGTTCAAAAAAATGTTTGGCAAGGATGCTCTTTCTTATGAATTTGAGAAAGGTTTAAAACGAGTGGCAATACCACCCGACTGTTTATCTATCTATCAATATGATCATGCACTGTGGGAGCAGCTCTTATTCCTACAGTTTTGACGAGTTTTACTTCCTCCCTGGAACAGCCACAAAGTCCACAAGCCATTCCAGCTAGCAGCCCAGCTTCCAGCAACACTGGCCCAGTCAGCAGCTCTTCCACAAGCCTCTCATCAAGCCCCGCCACTAGCCCTTCAAATTCCAGTTGCAGCCCTTCGTCCAGCGTCACAGTGGATACTAAAACGGCCTTTTTTCCTCAACCATCAGAACCTTCGTTTATTCATGATTTGCGAGTTATTTTGTGCTGCGAATGATTGTTCCAGACGCCAACTTGCTACCCGTAATCTTCCGCCTTTAATTCAAATTCCAGATGATGACATCGAGCTGGTTGTTGATCTTGGGTGTCTTAACAATCCTCTGCAGTCCCCAGTCAGGCCTTCAGAATCAGTGATGATGAGGATTTCGACACTGCAGTCAAGTTTGGAGATCTTGGGGTCTTCGACAGCAGAGCTCTAGACATTTGGATGAAAGCATCAAAAGCTTCCTCCATTAAGTTTAGAGTCCAAGAAGAGAAAAATTGGATGAAAACTACAAGCACCACATTAACCCCTCAGCAGATTAATGAAATTAGGGCTTTGCTTTTTGACAGTGAGCCTCAAGACGAAATCCTTAGAATTGGTAATGTGATGGTTGATGCTGAACACCTTTGAACCTTAGCTGCTGAGAGGTACATTAGTGGCTTTTTGATTGATGCTGCATGTTTGAGGTACAGTGAGGAACCCATGCGAGAAAATTCCCATTCCTCGTACCTACCGTCATTTACACAAACCTGGGCTTTAACCAGAAATGTGTAATTTCTACAAACAAAGTTGAAGCCCTACCTTTCAAGAATGGATCTTGGTGATGTTGTATAGACCCTTAGGGGGTGTTTACATGACACCGGGGCGACTTTCGCCCCGGAGCGAGTTCACTCCGGTTCCCTCTCATGGCTCTATATTTGTTTACATGATACCACCACAAAATGTCATGCCGGCGCGAGTCATCCCGACGTGAGTTCACCCCAGTTCTTGTACCGGGGCGAGAATTTCACTCCGGTACGAAATCTCGCAGCGGTATTGTGTAAACGCGGAACGACCACCCGTTTTGGTGTGAAATCGGTCTGCCGGTAGATTGGAACGGGTAGCGCATGCGTAATGTTTTCGATTTTGAATCACACGTGTATTTGATCAACATGAAGTGTACCTTCAAATAACAAAGATATGAAATGACCCAGACATAATGTAAACGCGATACGAAATGAAAAAATCATCCCGGTATGAGACTCGCGCCAGTGCGAGTTTTCTCAGGTAAACACCCCCTTACTCCAATCCACGTAAATGGCAACCACTCGGATCTCCTTTGCCTGAATATGGCACAGCAGCAAGCATTCTATGATGATGGCTTCAAACAGAGTCCTCCTACCAATGGCTGACAATCTGCTGAAGGCTGTATCAGAAACCCAATGGAATATAACCTTTCCAATTCAGCGGTTTGGAATGCCCAAACAGCCATTATTTGGGGAACGTTGTGCTAGTTGTGGCTAGTTGTGGCTTGGTGTGATTGCAGACAATGGAATTCCTCACTTTCATTGGAGTTTTCATGATATGGGGAGTCATCGCCAGAGACTTCTTTATCGTTTTACACAATGGAAATAAGTATTCCGTATAAATATCACCATTGTAGATTGTCTGCCTATTTTAAGTGAAATTTCCATGAGATACTGTTCTTGAACTGTGAATGAAACTGATCTTGACGATATTATCGTTCTGAGTTAATTTTTTTAAATCTTTCAATAAAATACTTGTTATTAGAATGGAAATGCTGTTGCCAATATTGTTGTAAGGGTTTCCTCTACCTCTTAAGGTTTACAGGCGGCACGCCCAAACTGCGGAGGTGATGGAACCCAGTTTTCCCTGAATTGTTTCAAAACTTTCAATAAGATACTTTTTATTAGTGTGATGAAAATGCTTTTGAAAATATTATTGTAAGGGTTTCCGCTACCTCTTAAGGTTTACAGGCGGCACGCCCAAACTGCGGAGGTGATGGAACCCAGTTTTCGCTGAATTTACTTTTTTCAAAGCTTTCAATAAAATAGTTGTTATTAGAATGGAAATGCTGTTTACAGTATTATTGTAAGGGTTTCTTCTGCCTCTTAAGGTTTACGGGTGGTACGCCCAAACTGCGGAGGTGATGGAACCGAGTTTTCGCTGAATTAATTTTTTTCAAAGCTTTTAACAAGATAGTTGTTATAAGAATGGAAACTCTTTTGACAATATTATTGTGAGGGTTTCCTCTGCCTCTTAAGGTTTACAGGTGATACGCCCAAACTACGGAGGTGATGGAACCCAGTTTTCACTGAATTATTTTTTTCAAAGCTTTCAATAAGATAGTTGTTATTAGAATGGAAATGCTGTTGACAATATTATTGTAAGGGTTTCCTCTCCCTCTTAAGGTTTACAGGCGGCACGCCCAAACTGCGGAGGTGATGGAACCCAGTTTTCGCTGAATTTACTTTTTTCAAAGCTTTCAATAAAATAGTTGTTATTAGAATGGAAATGCTGTTTACAGTATTATTGTAAGGGTTTCTTCTGCCTCTTAAGGTTTACGGGTGGTACGCCCAAACTGCGGAGGTGATGGAACCGAGTTTTCGCTGAATTAATTTTTTTCAAAGCTTTTAACAAGATAGTTGTTATAAGAATGGAAACTCTTTTGACAATATTATTGTGAGGGTTTCCTCTGCCTCTTAAGGTTTACAGGTGATACGCCCAAACTACGGAGGTGAAGGAACCCAGTTTTCACTGAATTATTTTTCTCAAAGCTTTCCATAAGATAGTTGTTATAAGAATGGAAATGCTGTTGACAATATTATTGTAAGAGCTTCCTCTCCTTCTTAAGGTTTAAAGGCGGCACGCGGAAACTGCGGAGGTGATGAAACCCAGTTTTCATTGAACTAATTGTTTCAAAGCTTTCAATAAGATGCTTATGATAGGAAGAATGAGATTGAATTCTAACTTTTTTTCAGTTTTACCAAGGACAACACCTTCACATAAGTTATTGTCTCAAAAGTAGTGTTGTTTGCTTTCTTTAAGTTTTCAGGCAAACGACATGGCATTGATGTCCAGCTAAAATTCCAATGAAGAAGCGAATGCAAAACAAAAATCCGATAGGTCAAACCAGGGAGTTTGACATTGCACTGACTGCAGGTGACAAAAAACAAACGGCTCTTTTAGGACCCACCATATGTATTAAAAGATAATGACCGATCACAGAGTAGACTAGTAACTTTTAATTAAGCTGTATCATTTTAATCTTTATGCCCTACTTTCAGCAAAGATTGAACAGATTGAAAAGCTGTTTTGTTGAGCACAAACTGATTTTTTGCTGGTAAAAGCAGCTACTGATTTGTTAACTAACATTAACTTGTTACAAATTAAGCACAAAATCACTGAAATACATATAAAATTCATATAGGCTTTTCAATTTCCTTTAACGGGTAAAAACATTATTTAGTAGATTTAAATAGCATGTCTGTTTAGTTAGTGTCTATATAAGGTAAAATTTGCTTTTGTGGTTTTACTAAAGTTGCATGAAGAAGTTGCATTGTTTTGGTATAAAAAATTGATGTTCTATTTTCAACAATGACTGCACCTTCCCATAGATACTATTGTCTTCCAAGGTTGGTGTTTTATGCTCTTTTCAACTTACACTTAAGTGGATAATACTAGGAGTAATCGGAGCTTAGAAGACTGCGTTTGAAATTTTTGTAAGACGTACAGGTAGGGTGGATGGTTATTGCGATAGATTAAGCCCGGTTTCCATATGATCGCTGAGAAAAAAAAGTTCAGCGATCATATGGAAACCACTCTCCAGCGATCGCAGCGACAACGGTCGCTGACATAGAACTTTTTATATCTCAGCGATTGTTGCCGCTGCGATCGCTGGAGAATGGTTTCATATGATCGCTATAATCCTGAAGTTTTTTTTTCCTCAGGATCGCAGCGATCACAGCGATGGTAGCGATCATATAGAAACCGGGCTTTAATTTGATCATGGCATATTTTAAACGTAAGGATTGCTTAAAGCGAAACCTCTATTTAAAGTGTGTATCATCATGAAAAGCCTTGAAGGCTAGTGATATCGTATGGTCCGTCTCAATAAGTGCAGTAGTTTGGTCGAGTGTGTTGATTTCAGTGACTTAAGTGGAGCTACTGTGGGCTGTTTATAAGTTTTTCCGAATAAATAACATAGACCTAAAATGTTCGTTTGTCCGATACCGAAAATATCACAAGTCATGATGAAACAGTGCCGCGGAGCCTCACATCTCGGTAGATTTACTTTGTGGCACAACGGCCGCCGAGCTAAACAACTCGGTAGATTTACTTTGTGGCACAACGGCCGCCGAAACTTTTTAAAGATGAACGTTTTCAAAGATTCAGCAAAGACAGATAGTAGACCCTCAGCAAACTCTTGAAATATGTACGCTATACGAAGATTCAGCAAACTTTTAAAAGATGAACGCTTTACTACACAGGGGACCCAATAATGCACAGAACACCCAACACAAATTACGGGTTGCGTTCTCGTACCTCGAACGCAATGATATCTATGTCAAGCTTACATTTCAAAGAGGAAGAGAAGAATAAAAAAGCAAAGTAAACCTCTGTACAGGTCAAACAAGGAAGTTTTACAATTGGCACTGCTCTTTGCAGGTAAAAAATGGAAGAGAAACAACTTCCCAGATATTTCAGGGAGGTGAAGTCCACTTTAAAGCCATTGCCTGAATGTTTGATCAATATTGAATAGACTGCCAATTAAAAAAACTGTTCATTAAAAGAAGTTTCAAACAGGTACTTTTTTAATATAGAATCTTAATGAAAGTTTTCCATTCCTTGTGGTGGAGTATAGATCTGGCCACCAGATTACCTCTACCTCCTTAGTGGTCCGTCATTGTCTTGGACCCACCTCCAAACTTGCTTTGGCTGTTAGACGTTTGGTTAATAGATCCCCTGACGACTCCTCATTCCTGAAAGTGCTCCAAAAACTATGGTTCTTGGCAGCCTGGAGCTCCTCCTGAGGGCTAAGGTCAGATCTTTTCTCCACTTCCTGTAGGTCACTGTAGCAGGCCGTATCATTTAGTTTAAGGAGGGTTTGTTCATGCAATGCATCAGTAAATGAAGTGAGGCTATACACTTTATAGGAAACTCGCCTTGTTGATGGGCAGTAAAATGGAGGTTTCATATGAGGTACCTGCCTCATGCTATGCACCCTGCGTCCAATTTGACAAGCTAAATGCCCAAAGTACCTTTCAGGAACTTGTGGGAATTGTAAAGTCACCCAACCACCTAGAAATGAAAGTAGACAAAACCAGCTACAATTAAATTGGGTCTTCAGCACATTTTTTTGACAGGAGAAGTGTAAGTTTAAACTTTCTGAGATCATCTGACATTCTAAGTAAAATAAAGATTTTATTCATGCATTCGCACACAGTCGTTCTGTTTCGTCACGCAACGCTCTTCTCCCGTAGCCGGGATCATTGTGTGACGAGCGAAACTCGAGTAACGCGCGCTCGTACCAATGAGAGAATCGGCTAAATGATGCGCAAAGTACCTTGCTGCTCAACTGAGAAACTAAATGCTAAAGAAAATAGCACAGTTTGAGGGTAACGACTGTACGTACAACTGAAGAGATGATTGGGTATTACCTTAGGTGGCTTTTAACGAGGAACATTCAAGTTCGTAGATCTAAATTAAAAGCGATGCAAAATGCTTAGGGGGTATTAGGCTTTGTGCCGTTTAAATTCGCCACTTACCACGTAAACGAAGATTAAGGGAAGCGTTTATCTGCTCCGTAAGCCCTACCAGCCACGAGAAATATCCTATTTTAAAATCTTGCGGTCTCCTGTTAAGAAATCCAATGTCGGGCACTGAAGCCTCGTTCTCCTCGTTGTCCAAAAACACCACATTTAAGGCTCGATCATCTTCCACCTTGTGTTTTTGTTCCGCGTGCTTTTGAATTGCTTTAAAAAGTTTTAAACTTTGCAGTACATAAACAAGATTTCTGTGAAAACGTAAAGCGCAGATCCATGCGTTGTCAGCTATAACGGATCCGTTAATATCTCAGCGTCGATTTTCCTGTAGCAAACTAGAAATACATCGCGGTGAAAGGCAATCTATCGCTAGCGACGTGTCTTCGTTTGGCTATGTGGTCACTCGTTTATTTAAAGACGCTAAGCTAAAAATTCCACCAGTCCTGAAGGAAGTGGCTAAGAAATACCAGAGGTCAATCCCAGGAAAACGTCCTAAACTGGTCGACTTTTTCACCATCCTGACTAAATTATCATAAATGATTTTACTGTGTGCTCGATTGACCGTGTTCAGGAATAAGTTGTCCGATGTCTTTCATCCTTTTGTAATACGTCAATTGGAATAAGACTTACTGAAAAAGCGCTGAAAATCACTAATTATTGGCTTTCATTTACAATCCAGAATGTGTTGAGAATTTATACTTCAGGCCAATGTTTCATCTAGGTGGTGCATAATTTTCGGTCGAAGAGATTTTTTCAAATTTCTGCGTGTCATTATTCCGGAATTCGATCAATCTAACGCTTTCTTATTGAGGTGGTCAAACGGGCATCTTTTTTTCCTGCGCAAGCCTCATCATGATCACACTAAAAATATACTTTCTTCAATACAAGGAGCATCGCGCATCCTTCTTTTGTACTTTTTAGGAACTGTATAACTTATGTAAATATGTGATATATTTTTTAACGCCTTTGCTACAGAAATTATGTGCATAACCAGCGAAGGTGTTGACGTAACTAGTTTATAGAGGCCAGCATTATGTAACGGAAGGAACATAATGGTTTTTATGTTGGGACCAAAGATAAGCTTATCAGTAGATAACAGCTAAGGAGCGGCATTGCGATAAGCAGTTCTCTGGGTGGCCTCTGCGGTCTATTACACGGTCTTTTATTTGTCACGTGGAGAGACATCAGCTATGTAAAGGCTGCGACAAGTAAGTTCTTCCCCTTTTTCTGCGAACAAGCTCAGCGAGCACATCTCAGCGAAAGTGAAAGTCTATCGCAACTCATTTTTGTTCCCAGTTTATCAGGCAAGTTTCATCATTTTGTCCTGTTTTTATTTTCGTCTTATTGTTGTTGGGTACATGGCGCCACCTCAAATTTTAATCTTGGGACACTCCTATATTCGTCGTCTTGCTGGGTTTTTGCAGAAAAGGGGGCACGAACACCTCATGGCCATCTCTCATCTCTAGGGTCCATACGTTTTTATGGTGTAGGTGGCCGCGCATTTGCGAAGGTTCGGAAGTTTGATTTAGGCATAATTCGCCGTCTAAGTCCTGATATTATAGTCTTGGAGTTGGGTTCTAACGACTTAACCAAACTGCCGGCACAAACCGTCGGTTCGGAGCTTGAAACTTTAGTGCGCTATCTGCACGACGAGTTTAATGTGAAAAGCATTGCAGTATGCCAAGTTATTCGGCGGCACTCCCCTCAGTGTACTGCGTACAATTTAAAAGTTACCAAACTTCATTTGTATCTTAAGGCTGTTCTCGAACTAATACCTTACTGCTTGTACTGGAAACACAGGGGTTTCTGGAACTCCCGGGAAAACATTTACTTGCCGGATGGAGTTCACTTAAATGATTTAGGCAACTTGAAGTTGTTTCGAAGTATCTGGGTCATTAAGGCCGCAGGCCTAGTGGGCTGATAATTTCACGATTTTATGAATTCCTAAGTGCATACTTATGTCGTTGTAATATATAGTGACGAGTGAGGCATTTTTCTCTTATAGTCTGACTAGTGCCAATTTTACTTATGAGTTATCGGTGCCCGACACATGGCGTAATTAGTGTACTTATTTTTTGGCGGCTATCTCGATAGTGTGCCCAGTGCACTCAGGCTTTTATAGGACGTTTGTCCTCAATATGTCCATGCACCATATCCTCTATATTTTGTTTGTCGCTTGAGACAGGCCTGTCAGAATTTTTGCCTCAAGTGACATGTTTATTTTGTGATATAGTGATACCCGACACATAATTTTTGCGCCCGGTGAACCTTGGTGCGCCTATCTCTATTGTTTTGTGTCCATGTATCATATATCCACATTTTTCCTCTATTGCATTCGATCCGTTGCGTACACCAAAATTTGGCCGGCTGACTGCAACCCGTTTTTACTCTCTTTACTATGCTTTGTTTAATTACTTATGTTAGTGGTCTTAGTCATGCGTTACCGGTCATTAATGTTGTGCGGTTTATTTAAGTCATGCCTCCTAAGAGAAACTCAGCTAGACAGGCGGGTAGGTCAGCTGCCAAGATCACAAAACGAGCGACCCCATCCTCTAGTGCCTCGAGTGACCTGGCCGAGGTTTCAGCAGCGCAACAAACAGCCGAACCTGTGAACCACGTGGACTTAACGAGCGTGGTCACATTGGCAGTGACAGAGGCCTTGAAAGCAGTTGGAGTTGGGCAAACGACCCCATTATCCAGTCCCCCCACGGTTAACCCAAGTCCTGGGCCTGTAGATGCCTCAGCCACAGTGGCGACCGCCACAGCTGCCGAGATAGCCAGCATTTCATCCCTGTCGGCGGGTATGTCAATCTCAAATTCCCATGACAAACCTAGTGAAGTGAACTTCACGAGCGTAGCAATTGATTTGGAGGCACGGGTGTCAGGTAAGCTCAAGGCAAAGATCTGGGCCGATAAATACATTGATTTTGGGGCGCTACTATCGTCTTTTCCCGACGATGATAAATTTAATCTCTCTTTTAACAATGACGGAAAATCGCCAAGTCTTTGCCTCGAGCCATCCAAACCAAAGCCTAAGTTTTTATCCTTGGGGCAATGGCAGACGGCTTCTAATACCTTTGTGGCTGTTTATACAGTTAAATACCCGCTAAAGGTTTCGGCTTTGCTTAAATATTGTGAAGTTGTCAGAGATATTGCTAATAAGTCGGGAAACTGGCGTTATTACGACCAGCAATTCCGCTATTTGCGTCAAACAAATCCAGAGAAATTTCCCTGGGATACGGTAATGTGGGAACTTTGGAATCAGGAAATTCACGTAACATCAAAATCTCCACCGGAGAATACACGGAATAAAAAACCCCAAACCCGGCCATTTCTGTCCTTTCCAAAAGGTGTGTGCTGGAAATTTCACTCCGGCGAATTCTGTGCCGGCTGTCGATTCAAGCACACTTGTTTTAAGTGCGGTGCCACGCATCCCGCAACTCAGTGTCATGCCAAGCTCAGTGTCCAGCATGCATCCTCAAGTGGAGAGGACAAAAAAGGATCCGCCCCACTTAAATAGCGGTCCAACTCCAGTAAAGCCGCACAGGCTGGAACCGCTCCTTAGAGGGTATGATCCGGCCATAGCGACTTATCTCGTAAATGGCTTTGGTTTTGGTTTTTCTATTCGATATTTTGGGGATAAATTCAACGTTCGATCCAAAAATCTAAAGAGTGCTTTTGAAAACCCACGGGAAGTTACTGATAAGCTTGATAAGGAGGTATTGTCAGGGCGAATAATTGGTCCTTTTGACACGCCTCCCTTTGAGAATTTTCGAATTTCCCCTCTTGGCCTGGTTCCTAAAAAAAGCTCTTGGGGAATTCCGTCTCATACATCACTTGTCTTTTCCGGAAGGTTCTTCTGTAAATGACGGTATTCCTCGGGAGCTATCTTCTGTACATTACGCTACTATAGATGACGCGATTAAGAAAATCAGCTCGTTAGGTGCTGGGTGTTTCCTTGCAAAAACTGACATTAAGTTGGCTTTCCGCACAATACCTCTCCACCCTCGAGATTTTGACTTGCTCGGTTTAGAATGGGAGGGTAAATTCTATTTTGATCGTTGCCTTCCAATGGGTTGTTCGTCTTCGTGCAACATATTTGAGACATTTAGCACGGCGCTCGAATGGATTGCCACAGCCAAATTACAAGCTTCCGCTGTCATACATATCTTAGACGATTTTCTGTTTTTAGCACCTTCGCGAGACAAGTGTCATAGGGATTTAGATAACTTTATCAAATTGTGCAACGAGGTCGGAGTCCCTATCGCAGATGAGAAAACCGTCGGTCCCGCGACCTGCTTACAATTTGCTGGGATCACTCTTGACACAATTAACATGCACGCCCGTTTGCCGGAGGATAAGCTCGCACGTTGCCGGGAGTTGTTAACGGAATTCTATAACAAACGCAGTGTAGCCCTTAAGGAACTACAGTCGCTCATAGGGATATTGAATTTTGCGTGCTCGGTTCTCCTTCCCGGTCGTGCTTTTCCCCGCAGAATGATTGATCTGACTAAAGGTGTGCGTAACCCTTATCATCACATTCGTCTCACGAGACAGTGTAAGGAGGACATTTTGTTATGGCTCAATTTTCTAAATTCGTTTAACGGGAAATCTGTTTTCTTATCTGCGAAGTGGCTCACATCTAGTACCATTAAACTTTATACAGACTCGGCGGGCTCTCTAGGCTACGCCGCAGTCCTAGGCAAACGTTGGTTTTACGGACATTGGCCGGATTGTTGGAAATCTCTGAATATAACCATACTAGAGCTTTTTCCTATTGTTTTGGCAACCGAGATTTGGGGCGACATCATGCGCAATCATTGCATTGTTTTCTTTTCGGACAATCACGCTGTGGTCGATATCATCAATAAACAGACCTCCCGTGAACCAAAAATCATGGTCTTAGTTCGCAGACTCGTGCTAAATTGTCTAAAATATAACATTCTTTTCAAATCTGAACACATACCAGGCATTTTAAACCGAGAATGTGATTTACTGTCTCGCTTACAGGTAGACAAATTCAAGCTTCTTGCGCCACACGCGGACGTTCAACCCACCCCGGTTCCGAGCAGCCTACTACCGCAGAATTGAAAGCTAACTTCAAACGCTTAATGCACTCTGCTATATCACCGGGGTCACGCAAAACGTACGAACAAGCATGGCATCATTTCTTAGATTTTTCCACCCGATACTGTGGCACAGCTTCCCCACAGCTTCCACTGAGTGTCAGTGATATAGTACTTTTTGTGGTCTATTTGTCGGCCATGAAATTGGCACCTTCTACAATTTCGACGTACATTTCCGCATTGAGCTATGTCCATAAAATTGGATCTTTCTCTGATCCCACCAAAGCATTTGTTGTACACAAGATCACGACTGCTCAAAGAAGGCTCTACTCGAAACCGGACATACGGTTGCCTATCACTCGCTCTATCTTACATAAATTGGTGCAGGCTTTAAATCACACCATCACGCCCGCCTATCAGATTTTATTATTCCAAACAATGTTTCTAGTGGCTTTTTATGGATTTTTTCGAGTGGGTGAACTAACGACCAAGACCCCTGAGCGGCGACATTCCGTTCTCCAGTTTCAGTCACTGTCTTTTCTAAAATCACGCAATGAAGTAGAGGCCGCCAAACTTGTTAGCACGGATTATAAACATAACACAACCGGGCGTCCTTTTTCCATAATTATTCACCGAGAGTCGACCGTACACTGCTGTCCTGTTGATTTTTTACTACGCTGGTGCCGGATGAGAGGATCCAATTCTGGTCCACTTTTTTGCCTAGCTGACGGCTAAGCCGTCAAAACGGAGGTCTTTGCGCGGCAGCTCAAAGGAGCCCTTGCTTTTTGTGATTTAGACTGTTCCAGTTACAAATCGCACCTTTTCGCATTGGTGCAGCTAGTCTGGCAGCAGAAAACGGCATGTCTGACGCGCAGATTCGGGGTCTTGGTCGTTGGAAACCCGATGCATTCAAGTTGTACATACGATCGCCAACTGCGTGGGCAAATTAATTAGGTTCGTTTCCGGTTATTGCAGTCACGGGCTGGTAACCCGTTTAGAACGACCAAATAATCAGTTCTCGACAGGCATGGGCTGGAGAACTGCCTGGTGTTCACAAAGAAATTATATTTAGGGTCCGTATCATTCAAAGTTACCGCTCTCGGCAGGCATGGGCTGGAGAGACGATTTTATTTTTATTCTTATTATGCGGACCGGAAACACGTCAGAGATTGGCCTGGTGTTTCTGATGTATGGACTAGCGTTATTTTCACTTCGTAATTTTTGTTCTGTCTTGGGCCTTTTTTCGTCGGTTATGTTCTTACGTTTTCCTCAATGCCTGTAGGAGTAATCGGCTCTCGGCAGGCATGGGCTGGAGAGCCGATTACCATTATTCTTATACCAGGCCGGCAACACATCGGAGGTTGGCCTGGTTTTTTCTAATGTCTGACTCGCCATTTGTTTTTGTGCTTGGTGTACGTGCTCGGCCTTGGTGGGGTTTGCCACAGAGTGTGGCTGTTGGCGTAATTTGCCCCCACCTAATTTTTCCTGAGTTGAAATGTCATAGTGATTTATAATCTCGTTATAACAGTGTGCTATCATGTAATCACAACTTGTTAAAGATTTTTGTCAATTAAACGCCACTTAAGTGGCCATTAAAATCCAGCACGATCTCTGTATTTAATGACAGTAAGCGAAGGCCGTCGCATGCACACAAAATCCCTAGGACGTATTATTAACCTGTTGAAAGGGCGTCCCAATATAAATATATTTGTGATGATATTCACGTAATTTTGCAAAGAAACTGGGCGGTTTTTGAAATTTTGTTACATTTCTCCGGTTTTCGACAGTCAGACGAAACCATTGCATAATACTTATTGTCGATTAGGTCTTATGCTGCGAACGCGACAGAAGTCGACCAAGGATTATTCTCATCTTGTTCACGCTTAGAATTAAAGAGAGGGATGAAAGAAATCTAATTAAAATTGAAAGTGTTGACAGCTGATGAACATGTTTCAGGGTCTCTTTGTAAACTTGAGCCTTAGTCCAAAACAATAGGAGTTGACAGCTTACCTAGTTATAATCCTCACAAATATTCCAAGAATGCGCCGCTCAGCGGCGCTTTCGCATTAATATCGACCCTCTAGCTTGTTATGATTTTAGCAAAAACCGCGATTTCTCCAATTTTTCGCAATTTTTGGAGAAATCGCAGTTTTTGCTGGACACCCTTGTACCTCCTGTAACACTTGACTTAATTAATTTTAACAAAAACTGCGATTTCTCCAATTTTTCGCAATCTTTGCTACTGCGTGCAAGCTTGGACATTGAGGCTTAGCACAATAATACTGTTACTTATGAGATTTAAAATTGGCAATGGCAAAAAAAAGACTTTAAATTACGTATTACCCACAACTGTTTGTTTTTTACTGATTTGTACTGGAGCCATAATCGGAGTAGAAATCGCAAGCGCCGAGTCCACGCGGCTCCATGGCTAATTGCGCTATTTTTAGCAGGAATTGAGCCACTCTCAACGTTATTAACTCGCGCGGGAACCCGCAAATTTGACAGGCTCCCGCATGGAGTCTCAGGAGATGGGCGATCTTCCTTTAACTTTACTTAAGTGATCTTTAAACTTTCCAAGTGCTTCATATCTCATATGTAATATACATCTATGTCATATCTAGTATTAAATATATATTATCCGTATTTTTCCATCCACCTAAGAAAAGAAATACCCAACAGCTTTGCTACGCTTCAAGCGTTGCTTTTTTTATTTAAAGGAAAACACTTCTATTAACTATCTCCTCGCAGCTCATTTGGGCTGTATTATCTTAGCATTTCCTTCATTATTTCATAAATTTTTCGTGATCTCCAAAACTAACGAAAAACGGCAATACCTTAGGTAGAAATATGTACACGATGTATCTCTTGATGTGGCTCAAAAATCATGAAGAGGAATAAGAGGAATAAAATATTTATGCATGGCATTATACTCAGAACTGGGATGACTGTGTAGTTGTTTGTAGGCTCGTCTCTTTCTTCAGTGCCAGTAAAAAAGCAGAAACATCTTCATCAACTAATTGCATTTGCCATTATTTTTTGTCGCTGGTGGCGGTAATTTTCCACCCTCCTTTCCCTGTTTTTTTATTTTTTTTTTTCACCCGGACGGGATATTCTTTAGACGACATCTCCGTGTCTCTTCGTCATTAGATTTATCAAAAGCACTTCCACTACAATGTTTACAATAACCGGAATCACGCCCATAGTCATCACAACTATAGTCAGTCTCAAACGACAAAAGGGAATTTATTCATGCCCCTTAAAGGCAATTTTCGATGCCAGTTTGTGTATACTTTGCACGGCGTTCTAGCAAAAATTATATTGCGCTCGTGTGTCACACGGGATGGCGCAATTTGTATTAAAAATAGCACATTTGAGTATTCTGATGGAACCAACCCTATTACTGGAAAAGGCGTCAGCTACAGTATCGTACAACGCTTTTGGGTGATGTTGGTACCTTAATGTTGCTTGTATGTCAGCCGCATAGGTTACTCCTACGGAATCGTATGTATACGTGGTTGAACAAGCCTAGTGTTTTAGTCTTAAACATTACCAACAAACAGAGAAAAAAAACTTACAACTTTCTTAGTTCAGATAGATCGGAGAAGATCCCAGGTGGAAGCTGCTCAATCTTGTTTTCGCCCAGCGACCTGCAAGAATGAGTTAGCGTATCTCTATGACACAAACAATTCATGAGGTAAAACAGCCTCATCAAAATCCATTTTAAATCTGGGTTCAATTTAACAAAACGTTTAATTTACAAATGTAGCCATTATTTTAGAGTTTGAAAACAGTAGCTACACTTGTAAATTACGTACACTACTCTTTTTAGAAGTTTTATCAAACTGATCTCTGGTCATTGCTTGTAGCTGACCTTTGAATGTACTGGTAACATAGTCACACTGGTCATTAAAGAAAACTAAATTATTGATGCTCCATATACTATTAAGCATCTGACCTATTACTGAAATCTGTTCCGTGACTGCACGTGACATGACGTACGTTTGAAGAGACGGAGCCGTCA
This sequence comes from Porites australiensis, assembly GCA_022179025.1. NCBI lineage: Eukaryota > Metazoa > Cnidaria > Anthozoa > Scleractinia > Poritidae > Porites > Porites australiensis. The sequence continues at coordinate 198,766 of BOPM01000686.1, read as the reverse complement.
AAATGGCAGTCACGGAATCACGTTAGTAACGCAACGGAATTCTTGAAAGAGTAACATTTTCGATGCCGACAGTATTTCGAAGAAGAAAAAAATCAAACGCGCTAGTATTCTGGTTCTCACTCTTCATCAAAAAATAAGGACTTTAACAATGGTAATTCCCTCAAGATAAACGAACAGGAAGATATTTCGTATTGTTTAAATTTAATACTTTAAGATCGAGGAAACTTGGAGCCGTTGAATAAGTTGTTTTGGTCACGCTTTACTATATTTACCGGACTTCGATGCTTTCGTTTGGAGGCTGCCTTCATGAACCCAAGCCAATTCTCAGCTATGTTTTAGATGAATGTCTAAATGTGTGAATAAACGAGAACTGGGAACTATACCACATGAAGAATAATGCCGCAGAAAACAACTACTAAATTAAAGTTTTTGCCACCGTAAAAACTTGTTCTTCGTTTTTGAATTATGTCAGTTCAACGAGTTTCGATACTGCTTTGAAAGTATCTTCCAGTGAAAGAAGAAGAGTTGTTCTATTGATTGAAAGTGTCCAAATTTCTCCTTGCGGCTCTTTTTTGTTGCGAACGCGCGAGGAGAGTTGATGTTAGCAAATTTCGTGTTGAAAATACGGCCATTTTGAGACTCCGACCACGAAAACTGATATTCTTACTTTTCTTGAAAATAAAAGGCTTTTTCCGAGAACAACTTACATCAGATTACTTATCTACCTAAAAGCTATTTATGGACAAAAAAAATGAAGGAAATCGATTTTTCAACTCTTACCACTCGATGGTCGAAATTTCCTGACAGTCTCTCTTAAGAGTGTTGAATTTAGAGAAAATGTGGGGTCTTTCCCCATAGACAAGGGAAACTGTAATAATATCATCCGTGTTAAGTGAGTGTCCGTAAAGAGGGGTTTTCAGAAATGTACGGTAAGTGGTAAAGATCGAGGCTATCGCATTGTGGGAATCTTTGGTATATACTTCATGGTGGAAAGCCACAAGTGCACCGGTAATATACACTCTGTATAATATATAGTCTTGTGTTTTCTCCCTAATAGGTAGTGGTAGTAAGTAGTGGTTACTTGAAGTTACTAGTAGTTGCTGGTAGTTACTACTAGTTGGTGGTAGTTACTGGTAGTTGTCGGTAGTTACTAGTAGTTACTGGTAGTTGACAGTAGTTATCGGTAGTTACTAGTAGTTGTTGGTAGTTGTTGGTAGACTCTCCTCTAGGTTCGGTATCAAAGGAAAAGCCCTGGATTGGCTACGATCTTACCTTACAGGCCGTACTCAGCTTGTGAAAGTAGACGACGCTTCATCCACGGTACGACCCCTTCATTGGGGTGTGCCTCAAGGTTCGGTCCTAGGCCCCATGCTTTACTTATTGTATACATCTCCTCTGGGTGATATTGTTCGTGAGCATGGTTTGTCGTTTCACTTTTATGCTGATGACTCGCAGCTTTATACATCTTTTGCTTGCAATGACACCTCTGATCTAGTGGCTGCAAAACAACGCCTTGAGAACTGCGTTGCTGACATCAATTTATGGATGACTGCCAACAAGTTAAAGCTTAACAATGATAAATCAGAATTTCTCTTTCTGCACTCCCGTTTTCGTCATTCGTTGCTCCCTCCTACGATTTCTGTTGGCATGGAAAACATCAGGCCCTCTCAACAGGCTCGCAATCTTGGGGTGATTTTTGACGACACAATGTCACTTTCACCTCATGTTAATACAATAGTTAAGGGTGCCTTCTATCACATACGAAATATTTCTAAAATAAGAAAATACATCAGTGAAAGTACCACGGAAATTCTAATTCACAGTTTTGTTAGCTCGAAGTTGGACTTTTGTAATTCTCTTCTTTTTGGCGCCCAAAAACGGGACATAGTTAAGTTGCAGTCCGTTCAGAATGCGGCTGCTCGAATTATCGCCGGTCTCAAAAAACGAGATCACATCACCGAGACTCTAAGAGATCTTTACTGGCTTCCTGTTGAGGAGAGAATTGTTTTTAAAATACATTTAGTAACTTTTAAAACATTGAATGGCTCCGATCCCCGTTATCTTGAAGATATTTTAAAATTTTACCATCAATCAAGGACATTACGGTCATCAAGGGATCATTTACGCCTTGAAGAACCAAATTTTAACATGAAAACTTATGGCCAGCGAGCGTTTTCCGTTGCTGCTCCCCGACTATGGAACAAGCTCCCCTTTGAAATTCGGGCTTGTTCTGATGTCAATCTTTTCAAATCTAAGTTGAAAACGTTTCTTTTTAAAAAGGTATATGACATTTAGTTCCATCATAGTTGTGCTTTTATTTTTTATTTCCTATTTTATTTTATTTTATTTTTTTTACCCTTTTTAAGATGTGTATGCTAAAAATTTCCCAATATGTACAGCAGGGTTAAATGTAAGCTTGTGCTTAACGATATTCTTATGTCCTTTTTTACATTGTAAAGCGCTTAGAACAGCGATGTATAAGCGCTATATAAATATTATTATTGTTATTATTATTTTATTATTAGTTACTAGTAGTTGCTAGTAGTTATCGGTAGTTACTAGTAGTAACTGGTAGTTACTAGTAGTTGGTGGTAGTTATTGGTATTTACTAGTAGTTATTGGTAGTTACTAGGAGTTCCTGGTAGTTGTCAGTAGTTGCTAGTAGTTATGGGTAGTTCCTAGTAGTTATCGGTAGTTACTTGTAGTTACTGGTAGTTACTAGTAGTTGTCGGTAGTTACTAGTAGCTACCA
>BOPM01000686.1:192846-194587 GCA_022179025.1 Porites australiensis | reverse complement strand
TACTAGTAGTTGTCGGTAGTTACTAGTAGTTGGTGGTAGTTATTAGTAGTTACTGGTAGTTCCTAGTAGTTGTCGGTAGTTACTAGTAGTTGGTGGTAGTTATTGGGATTTACTAGTAGTTACTGGTAGTTACTAGTAGTTGCTGGTAGCTGCTAGTAGTGGTAGTGACAGTTTTCAGTAGTTACTGGTAGTTACTATTTGGTGTCGGTACTTACTGGTAGTTGTCGTTAGTTACTAGTTGTTATTAGTAGTTGTCGGTAGGTACTAGTAGTTACTGGTAGTATTTGGTAGTTACTTAGTGGTTGTCGGTAGTTACTAGTATTTACTAGTAGTTGTCGGTAGATACTGGTAGTTACTAGTAGTTGTGGGTAGTTAAAGAATGTTAAAAAAAGATGCAGATAATGTAAGGAATCACTTGGTAATCATTCATTTAAGGGTTTTGAGAATTTTATTTGTGTTGTTATAAGAACCGAGTCGACTGTTTTCATTTGCTTCGCCCATTTCTATTGTCGCTGTTGAAGTGAAAGTCTAGAAATATAACAGAACACTCAATGTCAGGTCCCCCTCGGAAAAACAGTTAGTTATAATTTTCCTCAAGTACTGATGTTTCCCTTGTTGACTTCGTCTCGGGAAACATCCGGACTTAATGATGTCGCTGACATAGTCATTATTACTTTGAAAACCTTGTAAACAGTATTAGTAAAATCCAACTAGTGGTCTATTATCAATGCTGCGTTCTGATTGGTTGAGCTACTACTAGGCTATATGTTATAGACCCCTAGTAGCGAAAACCGCTTCCTTTTTGGCGGCAAAGAAGGCTTAAAGTCTAGCTTTTAATGAGCTAAACATTTTTTATTCTCGATATTTTTGACCAACTGGTTGGATTTTACTACAACAATTATTCCTCTCGCCCTCATGGCCTCTGAGTCAATAGCCCATTGGGCCCTCGGCCTTATGGGCCTTATGGGCCCATTCGGGCTCAAGGAATAATTGTTAAATAGCCTTTAATGTGTTTCAAGTAAATATCTATTTCCTAATTATGGTAGTCCTTTGTAAAACCAATGTTACACTAAAGGTTCTCTTTCTATAATTTGATACAAACGCTTTTCAAAAATCAAATTTTTGGATGTTGTATCAGCAATATTTAAAATTACCTTCTGAATATAAAGTGATTTTCATTTCTTTATATTGCTTCTAAAGTGTGATCATAATGACCTGTTAAGATTTGATCTCAAAAGTGGTAAACGTCGATTAAGATTACTAAGCGGTTACTTGCCCTTTCTGTCGGTGTAAAACTTGCACTTGTCAGTACTGTGCCAAGTGGCTTACTGGCACCTCTTTTTATGCTTGTGGTTTTTGCACCTCCGAAGAGGTCAATTAATGAGCAGCTCGCTTATGTTTTTCAATGACTGTGGGTCGTCTAAGCCAATAGGAACTGTCTGCCTTGCCAAAATTGATACGAAGCTTTCTTTGGTCCCCCTTGAATAGAAAGGTTTTTTATGGCCTCCAAAAAGTGAAAGTTCTGAAAGAAGAGCAGTGGTTTTGCCTTTGCCGTCTTGGCCATGGGCCACTGTCACAGAACAGTTCAAGCTTTGAACTGTTCTGTGACAGTGTCCCATCTGTTTGTTTCGAGTATCGTACGGTAATGAAACGACATCGCACTTGCTCCCAGCAAGAACAAAGAGCTGATAGCGTTTGCTACATCACAGAAAATACGGTCCAGATAAGAACATCAACTTTA
>BOPM01000686.1:182846-187846 GCA_022179025.1 Porites australiensis | reverse complement strand
ACATATACATACTCTTATGTACATGGTTGCTTGCGCGTTATAATGGTTGTCGACTCGATAATAAGCGTCAGACAAAAAAATACAAACTTACAACTCCTGTAGCTTAGATAGATTGGAAAATATCCCAAATGGAAGGTGTTGAATGTTGTTCCTGTACAGCCATCTGCAAGAAAAAGGTTAAGGTTAAATAAAAATTATCAGTGAACGTCCATATCCTCGTTGTTTATTTTAATTAGTTGCTATTGTTGTTTCTCGTTGCTGTAATAACGGAGATCCACGCGCGCGCTTGCGGAGCCCCATAGCTAAGTAAATCTACCCATCCTAGAAAACTTGGCAGTCACGTGACCCTACACCGCCCGAGCATCCGCCGACCGACCGTCCGTCCGCACCGCAGGCATACCAATGCAAAATTTCTTGTAGTCTGCGAGTGCATGGTGAGGTTTATCAAAAGCATTTTCATTGCAATGCTTACAATAACCGGAATCACGTCCATAGTCATCAAATTTATAGTCAGTTTCAAGAAGGGACAAAAATGACATAAGAAAATTTATTCATGTCCCTAAGAGGTAATTTTCGATGCCAGGTTGTGTATTCTTTGCACGGCGATCTTGCAAAAATTGCATTGCTCTTATGTGTCACGGGATTGCTCCATTTGTATCAAACATGGCAGATTTGAGTATTTTGATGTAACCAACCCTATTACTGGAAAAGGGGTCAGCTACAGTATCCTACGACGCTTTTGGTTGATGTTGGTATCTTAATGTTGCTTGTATACCACCCGCATAGGTTACTCGTACGTAATCGTATGTATACGTGGTTGAACAAGCGTCGTGTTTTAGTCTTGAACATTACCAATAAACAGAGAAGAAAACTTACAACTCTCTAAGTTCAGATAGATCGGAGAAGATCCCAGGTGGAAGCTGCTCAATTTTGTTTTCATGCAGCGACCTGCAAGAATGAGTTAAAACTTGGCGCCTCTGCATCGTTATCTAAGCTACAGACTGTAGGATAGCCTTTTACACGGGAAAGGGCATAAACGCAAAGATTACAAGCGTATTTGCCCCAGTGTTTTGAAATACGCGAGGAAGAATTACTCAAAAATCCAAGCACAAATTGCTGCTATCTTCGCGAGCTAAGCGAAGCAAAGTTTCTGGAAAACGTTCACTAATTGAGATTTTAGTATCTCTTCTGACTTGAATAATGTAAGAAGACGCCCCTGAAGCGACGTCTGCCACCCCTAATTTTGCGTAATGTTTTCTTTAGTTACACATAATAATTAGCCAAGGGCGATTTCAAATCAGCGTAAGCTCATTTGTATAAAGTTTTATGTAGGCCTAACTCCGTCATGTTGGCTCGTCCTTTTCTTCGCGAGCATTTTCAAATTTTAGGATCGTATTCTTTACCACATAGAAACACTGTAATTTTACTGGATTAGTATTGTTGTCCTATTACAGAGACTGGGTTACCTGTTAATTCACTATACAGTGAAAAGTATAGACTGAGATTTCCTATTATATCCCACTGAGCATGAGAAAGAGAAAACCCTTAGCACTACGTTTATTACTGTAATTCCCTGATCCACTGCCTCAAATGAAAACGGGTTGACATAGCCATACTACACTACCCCCTGTACATATGAAATTAGGCTACTTATTAAATCTTGATCTGTGCTGCATGAATTGTGGGTGCCTCCTTTTCTTGTCTTTTATTTTCACTGGTGAGAGACTTGGGAACAGACTGAAGCATTTTCAAATGCGCATTAGATACATCTGTTCTTGGCAGTTTTGTGTTAACTATTTGACTTTATATACCCGTGTATGATAAGCCGCGTAGGTGACATATACAGACTCTTATATACATGGTTGCTTGCCCGTTTTAATGGTTGTAGACTCGATAATAAGCGACAGACAAAAAAAAATAGAAACTTACAACTTCTGTAGCTTAGATAGATTGGAAAATATCCCAAATGGAAGATGCTGAATTTTGTTGCTGTACAGATACCTGCAAGAATAAGGTTAAGGTTAAATAAAAAATTATCAGTGAACGTCGAGCTCCTCCTTATTTATTTTAGTTGCTATTGTTGTTTCTCGTTGCTGTAATAACGGAGACCCACGCGCGCGCGCTTGCGGAGCGCCATAGCTAAGTAAATCTACACATCCTAGAAAACTTGGCAATTACGTGACCCTACACCGCCCGAGAAACCGACCGACCGTCCGTCCGCACCGCAGGCATACCAATGCAAAATATCGGGTAGTCTGTGAGTGCATGGTGAGGTTTATCAAAAGCACTTTCTCTGCAATGTTTACAATAACCGGAATCACGTCCATAGTCATCAAATTCATAGTCAGTTTCAAGAAGGGACAATGATGACAAAAGAAAATTTATTCATGTCCCTTAAAGGTAATTTTCGATGCCAGGTTGTGTATTCTTTGCACGGCGATCTTGCAAAAATCGCATTGCTCTTATGTGTCACGGGATTGCTCCATTTGTATCAAACATGGCAGATTTGAGTATTTTGATGTAACCAACCCTATTACTGGAAAAGGGGTCAGCTACAGTATCCTACAACGCTTTTGGTTGATGTTGGTATCTTAATGTTGCTTGTATACCACCCGCATAGGTTACTCGTACGTAATCGTATGTATACGTGGTTGAACAAGCGTCGTGTTTTAGTCTTGAACATTACCAATAAACAGAGAAGAAAACTTACAACTCTCTAAGTTCAGATAGATCGGAGAAGATCCCAGGTGGAAGCTGCTCAATTTTGTTTTCATGCAGCGACCTGCAAGAATGAGTTAAAACTTGGCGCCTCTGCATCGTTATCTAAGCTACAGACTGTAGGATAGCCTTTTACACGGGAAAGGGCATAAACGCAAAGATTACAAGCGTATTTGCCCCAGTGTTTTGAAATACACGAGGAAGAATTACTCAAAAATCCAAGCACAAATTGCTGCTATCTTCGCGAGCTAAGCGAAGCAAAGTTTCTGGAAAACGTTCACTAATTGAGATTTTAGTATCTCTTCTGACTTGAATAATGTAAGAAGACGTCCCTGAAGCGACGTCTACCACCCCTAATTTTGCGAAATGTTTTCTTTAGTTACACATAATAATTAGCCAAGGGCGATTTCAAATCAGCGTAAGCTCATTTGTATAAAGTTTTATGTAGGCCTAACTCCGTCATGTTGGCTCGTCCTTTTCTTCGCGAGCATTTTCAAATTTTAGGATCGTATTCTTTACCACATAGAAACACTGTAATTTTACTGGATTAGTATTGTTGTCCTATTACAGAGACTAGGTTACCTGTAAATTCACTATACAGTGAAAAGTATAGACTGAGATTTCCTATCATATCCCACTGAGCATGAGAAAGAGAAAACCCTTAGCACTACGTTTATTACTGTAATTCCCTGATCCACTGCCTCTAATGAAAACGGGTTGACATAGCCATACTACACTACCCCCTGTACATATGAAATTAGGCTACTTATTAAATCTTGATCTGTGCTGCGCGATTTGTGGTTGCCTCCTTTTCTTGTCTTTTATTTTGACTGGTGAAAGACTTGGGAATAGACTGAAGCATTTTCAAATGCGTATTAGATAGATTTGTGCTTGGCACTTTTGTGTTAACTCTCCGGCTTTATATCCCCGTGTATGTTAAGCCGCGTAGGTTACATATACAGATTTTTATACAGATGGTTGCTTGCGCGTTATAATGGTTGTAGACTCGATAATAAGCGACAGACAAAACAAATAGAAACTTACAACTTCTGTAGCTTAGATAGATTGGAAAATATCCCAAATGGAAGATGCTGAATTTTGTTGCTGTACAGCCACCTGCAAGAATAAGGTTAAGGTTAAATAAAAAAATTATCAGTGAACGTCGAGCTCCTCCTTATTTATTTTAGTTGCTATTGTCGTTTCTCGTTCCTGTACTAATGGAGATCCACGCGGGCGCTTGCGAAGCCCCATAGCTAAGTAAATCTACCCATCCGAGAAAATTTGGCAATCACGTGAACGTACACCGCTCGAGCAACCGACCGACCGTCCGTCCGCACCGCAGGCATACCAATGCAAAATTTCGGGTAATCTGTGAGTGCATGGTGAGGTTTATCAAAAGCACTTTCTCTGCAATGTTTACAATAACCGGAATCACGTCCATAGTCATCAAATTCATAGTCAGTTTCAAGAAGGGACAATGATGAAAAAAGAAAATTTATTCATATCCCCTAAAGGTAATTTTCGATGCCAGTTTGTGTATTCTTTGCTCGGCGTTCTTGCAAAAATTACATTGCGCTCGTGTGTCACACGGGATGGTGCAATTTGTATTGAAAATGGCACAATTGAGTATCTTGATGGAACCAACCCTATTACTGGGAAAGGGGTCAGCTACAGTATCCTACAACCCTTTTGGGTGATGTTGGTATCTTAATGTTGCTTATATGCTAGCTGCATACTCGTACGGAATCGTATGTATACGTGGTTGAACAAGCCTAGTGTTTTAGTCTTGAACATTAGCAACAAACAGAGAAAAAAAACTTACAACTCTCTTAGTTCAGATAGATCGGAAAAGATCCCAGGTGGAAGCTGCTCAATTTTGTTTATGTGCAGCGCCCTGTAAGAATGAGTTAGTTAGCGTATCTTTATCACACAAATATTTCATGAGATAAAACAGCCTCATCAAAATCCATTTTAAACCTGGGTTCAATTTAATAAAACGTTTAATTTACAAATGTAGCCATTGTTTTAGAGTCTGAAAACAGTAGCTACACTTGTAAATTACACTATTCGTTTTAGACGTTTTATCAAATTGACCCCTGGTCATCGCTTGTAGCTGACCTCTGTATGTACTGGTAACATGGTCACACTGGTCATTAAAGCAAACTAAATTATTGATGCTCTATATACTATTTTGCATACACCTACTACTTTCTCGCCCTCTGGTAAGCTACAATCTCCGACAAACACCTTAAAACACTTTCGAAAATTCGGCTCCGTTTGTC
>BOPM01000686.1:129983-182823 GCA_022179025.1 Porites australiensis | reverse complement strand
CCCCCCCCCCCCCCCCCCTCCTCCTCCCTTTTGCAATAATGTTGTAGCCACGTAACATTGCAATCACATCCCAACATTGCAGAGGTGTTTCAAGGACTTTTGGGGAGGATTGTAGGTACGTTATAATTTTCGTGTAACATAATGCATGACTGACAATTGAAGGATGCGTAATTATCAAACACGATAAAAATAGTATCATTCGTTAACACAATTTATTCATTGTGAGGTTTTCTTTGCCACAACGCCTGTATAGGATATACTGGCAATAACATTTCATTAATTAACAACACGAGGTTGATTTCTGTAACAATCTTTTAATAGGGCAAAACGCAAGTGTCCATTGTCCGCATTTACGGTTGTCCGTATTAAGTCTGTTAGGTTTAGAGAAAACGTGAGGTCTTTACAAAGGGACAAGAGAAACTGTCAGTAATAATTAACAAGGTCTCCGTGTTAAGTGGGTGCCCATAAAGAGGGTTTAAGAAACCTACGGTAGCTGGTAAAGATCGAGGCTATCGCATTGTGGGAGCCTTAGTTAAAAGTTAAATTCGAACAAACGATCTAATATTCTACTTTGGCGGTACTTTCAAATTTAGAAAACAATGTATTTTGTAGTTCAGCCAATCTCCTGTCGACCCTCTTGGTGAAGCAACCATCGGAGGCACATGTCCGTATGTTCAAACCTATGTCCCTTATAAGAGTTTCACTGCAAGCGACTCTCTCGACCCACATAAATAGTGCTATGTACTCACAAAAGAGTTGTGTGGTATAAGACTGGCTGATTTTGCGAAAACAAAGCTATTCTGGATTTCACCCGTGAAACTTGGTGCCTCTGTATTGCTATCTAAGCTGGGATAGCCTTTTACACAGGAAAATTAGGCATTGACGCAAAGATAACGAGCGTATTTGCCCAAGATTTTTTAAAAACGCAAGAAAGAATTACTTAAAAAAAAATTGCTGCTAGCCACGCAAGCTAAGCGAAGCAATGCTTCTGGAAAACGTTCACTAATTGACCTTTTAGTGTCTCTTGTGACTTCAAAGGTGACATAAAGAGCAAACGAAGAATTAAAAAAGCGGCCCCTGAAACGATGTCTGTGACACCTAAGCTTGCGATAGGTGTTCTTTAGCTACACGTAATAATTGGACAAGGGTGATTTCGAATCACCGTAAGCTCACTTGTATAAAGTTTTTTTGTAGCTTTAAGTCCGTCATGTTGGCCCGTCGTCTCCTTCGCGAGCATTTTCAAATTTTAGGATCGTATTTTTTACCTCCCGTTGACAGTCGAACCATGCCACGCGAGCATTTCCTTAATTTATGAATTAGAGATCTCCCTTTCAAGTTAGATCACTTCCCAGACCTGCCTTGTTATGTCCTCCCTTGGCATTTCCAGACAACATTTGATGATAAGAGTGGATACGAACACCTCAAGATTCATCCGGACTCCCAGGAATTCTTCAGTTCTTTCTGGAGAGGCTATTAGTTTTCTTTCTGCACCTTACCTTTCGGATGGAAAGCAAGTGTCTATTTATATCATAACGTTGGCACTGTCGTCACCAGTACCGCGCGATCTTTGGGCTTACCTGTTTTGCACTATATTGATGACAGACATGTGGTCCAGTTATTCCTATCCGGCCTAGCCATTTGCCAGCCTAGTCACCAACTCGCACAAACAGCAGTCTTTATCTTGTTATTTCTTCTGATTTCAGCGAGATACATGACTTTGTTAACCTTGCAAAGAGTTCTCCAAAGCCATCCACTTTTGTTAAATTCCTGGGTTTCATCTCCGATTCTGTATTGCAAGCTTTTTTAGTCCCGCTAGATAAAAAGGGAAAATTTAAAACGTTGCGTGAGGAACTCTTGGGGCCATCTTTTGCGCCCGTACTGGAGCTTGCAGCGTTTCGCAGGAAAAGCACTATCAGTTAGTCTTGCAATCCCGGCTTGTAAGCGGTATGTACGGGAGGTGTTCAAATCTATCAGCGCTGTTGCCAAGAATTCGAAGATTTCTGTTCCAATTCAGGGACCTTTGCGACAGGAACTTCGGGAATGGACTTTCTTGGACAACTGGTCTGGTCACTTACCTTGGTGGTCGGAACATCATCTCTCTGTCACAATGTTCAGCGACGTCTCCAAGATGGCCTGGGGAGCAGTCTTGGTAAAAGATGGTTTAAGCCAGCAAATACGAAATTATCGGATCAACCTTGAAAGTGATATCAATTCCCTCGAGCCCAGGGCTTTATGTAATTAACACTTTGATCTCCTTTTTCCCTTCTATCAGAAACGCAAGAATCAATGTGTGGACAAACAAAGTGACTCTCCCAGAAGCCTGGGAAAATGGTGGTTGTAGGAGTTCTATAGTGAAGAAGGAATTAAAAAAATACAGAAGAAATGTCTCGAGCTGAAAACTTTGCTTTGCATTTGAAATATGTCCCATCGATTGAAAACATTGCTGACGCACCTTCCCGTAGCTTGTCTGACATTGATTGTTTCTTGACCGAGGAGGCGTGGGCCCGAGTTTCAAGCGAGGTTTGGACCACAGACGTTTAACTTGATGTCTCTGGACAGCAACAGTCGCAGAGGAAGGGATAGAAACCTGGTGCCTCATTACTCACCTTAGCCGACTCCGTATTCTTCAGGAGTTAATGTTTTCCCACAAACAATACAGATGGAACATAACGTCTATGTCTTTCCTCCTTTCGTTCTCGTGGGACCTTTGTTGCGGTATTTTTTCGCTTTTACTGTCTTTGTCCCCCGTTTACAACGGCATCGTTATTGGTGGGCAATACTCCAAGCTATGGCAGTAGAGTCTCTTCTTCTTGGGAGGAAAGGTGATACCGCCGTACTGCTTTTCCCTTTCCGCACCTCTCCGGATTTCATTTCTAGGCCTTACAATGGGATCTCTGCGCTTTTCGTTCTATCTGCTCCTGGTAAGCTGTGTATATAGATCGAATGCACATGGAAGCCTGCCTACAGATGTCCCGCCTGCTCTTATCCAAACGACAGTAACGCGAACGTTTGCCAAGCCTGTGGTAAACCTAAGTCGCGTGAGCCAACGCAAGGAGCCCGTTCAAATGCAGACATGCCTCTGATAAACTTGTAAGCGCTTTACAGAATTCCAAGAATCGTTCAGAAACAAACCTTATGAACGGTAAAAGGATTCCTTAGAAGTTCAGCTATCGAGTTTCTTACGCTCTCTTGTACCCCAAAAGAAATTTTCTGCTGCGATCGTGGAGGATATCGCAAAGTTTTTGATTAGAATGGATGCCGCGGGAAAACAAAAACTCCATGTACGCTCATGCTCTAGTAAGACCTGAAGTTGCCCTAAGCGTCTGGCGGCCGGAACTGTCGATTCATATATAGGGAAGCTTAGATCGATTTTCAACAGGTTAGGCCGTACACGGTTTTCTAACCCGTTGTCACATCTTTGTGTTAAAGAATATCTTAAGAGTGGTTGTCAGAGAAAACCGAGCAAAATGTTAAAAACGTCAACGGAAGGGGGACAACAGAATAAGTTCATACTAACATCATAGATAGGTCTGGTGGAGTAATGCACAAATATACCAAACATAGGTTCTTCACTGCTCTTGTATTAGAGATACAAGCATCACTTTATTCGACCCCTTCAAACGCCATTTTATAAGCAAATTTTCACCATTTTCTGAAAGTCACAGAACCCTCAAAATTTAACGAACGAAGTTCATTTTTTGTATGCGAGTCAACACAACACAGAGCTACTTTCTAAAATCATAAAATTTGTTAAGTAGCCACGGGCGAGACTAAAATTTTCTTATTTTATCTGACCTAAACTCAGTGCCTGCAAACGAGCCAAAAATCGGTTATTTTTGAATTGATCTACAGCATACAACTAAAACGAGCTAACAACTCTGATAGCCAGATTGCAGTCTACTATCATCCATGAAACCAAAACACTAATAATCATTTTGGGCCATTGAAATAGGAAGAAATTAAAAAACTCACATTTGTTATAGTTTCCAAGCTTTTTCTTGCAAACAGGCCGATTCCTTCGTGTTTGTTATAAGTCCTCTTCTTGAATTTTCTCTCATATTTCGCTGTAACGTATGCTCAGCAGCTGGAGGACATTCCAAAAAGCTCGAAATACTGCCTAGGTTGCATTTTGAAAGGGAAAAAGTGCTGAACGATAGGATGAAACTAGAAAATAACAAAGCGACGCCATCTTGAAAATTCAGCACTCAGGAGGGACTGGCACTTGTAGCTGCCTTGTCCACAAAATGATGAATTACCAAATAGACAAGAACAAACAAAAACAAACATACAAACAAACAAACAAACCGGCTTATCAGCCACCTACTACGGTCCTATTTCTTCTTCAATTGCTTCTTTCAGTTACATTTAGCTTGCTTTGTGTTGTAGGTTTTTTGCGGAGTGATGTAGTGTGGTGAACAGGTGGCCATTACTTTATTCAGTCTTCATTTACTCTTCATTCACTTCATTTTGAGTCATCCCGTATAAGTCTTAGCGTTTCTTTGGACTCTTTATTGTATCATCTATTATTGCGTCAGTCTTCAATCACCGTCCCATCTCCCGTTATTTCATAATGCACTTTTCATAATCCGGAAGGCTTCGCTCGAAGGGTACCTCTTTCAAGCATCAGGTGAAACAAAGGGTAGGAAAATCACAAGTTGAAGTATGTGAAAGGAGAGGAAAATCTTTCATTAAGTATTTTAAAGGGCCTTTTATTAAAATGCTTCGAAGAGACACGCCTTATGGCAATACCATTTACATGTAAATTTAGACTGCACGGATCCGCCTTTTCTTCACATGGGAAGAGCGGGAACCCAGCAAGTTTTTTAGCTGCAGACAATACTGTAAAATTCGTCCGGACCCGTGGCGTTTATCTTGTGTGGACCGTGCAAAAAATATTCTGAAAAAGAAGTGAGCAGGAAAAACAGTGAGGGGAAGGGATACGGAGCGAGAGCCGTAGGAACTCCTATAGATCGTTTTCACTGTCACGCAACAAAAAAATAAATTGAAAACTGTCCAGTGAAAGAAGCCAAGAAAATGATATGTTATAAATGACTAATGTTTAAATAATTTGTCCAAGTCTCAGGTCTTTTTGGCCCACAGTTTCTGAGTTATTTGCCGAAACGTTTCACGCATCTTTGAAGAGCTTTGTATGGAGACGCCATACTGGTGCACAGTTTTGGTGCACCAATATGGCCGCCGAAAATCAACAAAAACATCTGGAGTTCACTTGTTCTATAAAAGCTCCTTCTTTTCACTCGAAAAATAGCCTACGTGCGCATAAAAATATCTTCTAACACTTGAAATGGTTATACTGCTGAAAATCAAGGGGAGAGACTTTTTTTCAACGAGACAGCATTCCTATTTTGGTGTCACGCGCTGTGAAAACTCGGAAGTTCAAATTGCGGTATTTTCGAAATGAAACATGCTATGGGACTGAAAACTTGTACAGAGATTAACTTTTTGTTTATCTTCAACCTAGTGTAAATAAGAATTCGTAAAACCTCGCTATTTTGACTTTACAATTTGATGACGTCACTGTGAAAAGCATCTATAATGGCACTTTTTAACAAAAGCTCCTTCCGGTATACCAGATTCTGGTAAACCCTATGAATGGTTTATTTTGACCGCTCTTGTCAACATTCGAAGGTCTATTACCCAGCTGGAAATGCGAAGTGACAGCGATGAGATCAACAGTCAGAAGGCTTACTTTCAAAAAAGGTACTTTGTCCGCTGGCTCGCTTGGCCGCTTTGCGGCCTAAAAAGCCCGCTCTGCACGCTGTTTCAACTGTTTATTAACTATTGCAAATTTTACAGCAATTAAGAAATATCCACTGACCGCAGTTAGCCCGCCCGCTAAGAAACTCGCCAGGTTGATATCTGGCAAGGCTAAGTAGCTCGCATGAGAGCGAAGTTAAGAGATTCCTAAAGAGACAAAATATATGTTTAATATTATCTACATTCACGGAACACCTCAAAATGAGGAGCCGAATGAAGCAATGCCAGTTAATCACCAATTAACCAGCGATCAGGCGTTCTTTTCGTTTTTCCCTTTAAAAGAAAAACAAACTAAATTCAACTATAAGAAGTAACTGAAGAACAAATAAGACTGGAGTAAGTGGCTGATTTTTTGTTTTTTTATCTTATTGGTAATTACAGGAGCCCGTAGGCTCCCGGTAATAGTACGTAATAGCCCACGTTCAATAAAGAATAATTCTAACATGAATCCAGGGCTTTTTGGTAACATTTCTACCTTACGTTTGGTTTTCTTTGTGCTCAAGTAGCCTGAAATTCATCCGATTGCTTCGAGTCGTTTTCTCCTCTCGAAGTAATGGGATGAAATTCAGGCTAGTGCTCAAGTCTCTTTTGGGAATTTGTCCGAACGCGGCTACTAGTGCCAGTGCCTCCTGAGTGCTGAAATTTCAAGATGGCGTCGCTTTGTTATTTTCTAGTTTCATCCTATCGTTCAGCACTTTTCGCCCTTTCAAAATGTGACCTTGGCAGTATTTCGACCTTTTTGAAATGTTCTCCAGCTGCTGAACATACTTTATAGCGAAATATGAAAGAAAATTCACGAAGAGGACTTAAAACAAACACGAAGGAATCGGCCTGTTTGCAAGAAAAAGCTTGGAAACTATAACAAACGTGAGTTTTTTAATTTCTTCCTGTTTCAATGGCCCAAAATGATTATTAGTGTTTTGGTTACATGGATGATAGTAGACTGCAATTTGACTATCAGAGTTGTTCTCTCGTTTTAGTTGTGCGCTGTAGATCAATTCAAAAAATACCCGATTTTTGGCTCGTTTGCAGGCACTGAGTTTAGGTCAGATAAAATAAGAAAATTTTAGTCTCGCCCGTGGCTACTTAACAAATTTTACGGTTTTAGAAAGTAGTTCTGTGTTGTGTTGACTCGCATGCAAAAAATAAACTTTGCTCGTTAAATTTTAAGGGTTCTGTGAGTTTCAGAAAATGGGGAAAATTTGCTATAAAAATGGCGTTTGAAGGGGTCGAACAAAGTGATGCTCGTATCTCTAATACAAGAGCAGTGAAGAACCTATGTTTGGTATATTTGTCCATTACTCCACCAGACCTATCTATGATGTTAGTATAAACGTATTCTGTTGACCCCCTTCCGTTGACATTTTTAACATTTTGCCCGGTTTTCTCTGACAACCACTCTTAACTTTGTAAGAGAGGAGCAAGCTCAGTGACCTTTGCAACCTCGTCAGGCTGTCCCTTTGTTCTATGACCAATTCACCCGTTTAATTGCTTATCTTCGAGGGCTTATTGCCCAAGGCTCTGTGCTTTCTCCTCTCAATAGATACCTCCTGGTCGGAGATATGACATTCTTTGTTACAGACTTTTACAGTGATAGAGCATCCGATTTAGGCCGTTTAAAGGCAGATGAGCTTTTTCGCCTTAAGGACAGGGAGGAGTTCCTTCTTATCTTAACGTTTGGTAAAACTAGGCTTTCCGGTTCAGTTACGCCCCTTTTGCTCTGTTACGTATACCAAATGTGTCTGTCTGCCTGGTTTTCTGGTTGAACTATTATATACTGCCGCATGTGGGGCGTTAGGTGTCCCTCTTCTGGGTGAGAAACTCTTTAGATCCTCGGAACATAAAACGTTTGTGTCACATCGTCCGTTTGGAGGGTCAGCCGTGTCTGCACGACTCTAAAAGTATCTCACGGAGAGATCTTCCCGCAGCTTTCGTGGGTTGGCGGAGCACAGAAATGACCTTGTACTACACGCGCCGCTCCAGTGCGTCTACTTCTTTGCAGTTGTTAGAACGGGTTACACTAAATCTCACTTCTGCGGGCTCTCCACCTGTCCTGCAACTCTCCGACCAAGAGAATTTGCAGAGAATCTCGTATAGTTGAATTCTATCTTTCATGACTTAGGGACATTCATTCTAGTACACTAGGGTGGTTGTTTATGTCATTTCTATTGGATATTAACTTGTTGTTAGTTAATAACTGAATCTTAATTGACTTATGGAGTATTAAGTGTTGAGTGTTGGGTATTGAAATTATAAAGTCTATGTGCTTTTTGGGGAAGGACGGAGACCTAGGTTATAGCAGACTGCCTCAGGGAATGGCAAGGAGCGGATCTCTCTCCCATAACTTAGTTCCATGATGTGTTAAGTGTTAAGTTTTTAATTTTACATTTGTCCTCAACTTAGTCTTTCTCGGTCTCTTCCTGCCTGCTAAATGCTCAACATAGTACTACATCCTCACTGTTTACCACTTAACACATCGTAAAACTAAGTTATGGGAGAGAGATCCGCAGATTGTTGCGGAAAGAGGTAGGCCACCATTGCAAGAATAGATCGCGAGATGTGAGGAGTTGTCAACCCACACCAGGGGAGGAGGGTGGGGCTAACCTTGATAGGTCGTCTCGGCGGTCGGAGCTGTGACACAGTGAAGTCAAAGCCACGTGGTGTATTATATTTCTAAGGGGAGCCTGCAGTGCACTGATGGGTCCCTAAGCACGGAGAGGTATTTTACTAGTCATTTCAAGATGCGTCAATTAATTATTCATTGAGAATAGTCTAGGGATGACAATTATGTGTCACGAGAGGGCGATAAAAAACCTGGTTGGTCTTTGAATACAAAGTTAGGGCACAACCAGGAGTATTACAGACACTTGACTACTGATTTTTATCAAAGGTTTGAGACTGTAAAGGATTTAAATTTAGTAAAGGAGAACATAAAGGCTTTCTTTTTTGTTAATACTTAGAAAGTTCATGCGGCATTTAACAAGAGAAGATTTCCTTAGCTTTAATTTGGGAGCCAATCTGGATGATTATATATTGCCTGGTTTGAATCTGATACCTCAAGTGCATAAATTGACAAAGAAAGCTGGTGTGGTGATGGAACCTTTGCTGGGCACGCTTTTCCCTTCCAAAGCTACGAAATGATTTAGCTGGTCTTTTCGTATTTCCTATGGTTTACAGTGAGGATGATAATGAAGTTTACACCGTACAGAAAGAATTAAGGAGAGCAGGGGCAGGGTTGACTTTATTAATCTCCTTTTTTTTTATTTTATGGAAAGTAAACACAAAATTAAAGAATTTGCTTTGTACAAGGAGGGTTTTACAAGAAAAATAGAAAGATATTATAATTTATTAATTGCAGTTTGGTAAAATAAATCCACATTATGATACTGTCTTTTGAGGTTGATTAACATACCTGACAAAAAAATCAATCAGTTTTACATCCATGATATCCCGCCTGGAAACACCCCTTACTGATTTTACAAGCACCCTTTCCAGGAACACTTGTCGTACAAGTGCAACGTCCTTCTACAGGAATCCAAAGTAAGAAACAATTACCTGACAGGACTAGCGCACAGCGGACAGTTTCCAAGAAGGACATGGTTACCATCTACCAGAAAAGCCCGGAATATTTCACTGTGCCCCTGATGAGAATGACAGACCTTGTAACTGCTAGACAACCCAGGCCCGCACGGAAGTGTAATTTCCGGGCCCTTTTGGGGTCAGGTGACCAAGCCGATAGTTAGCTCGGCGGTCCAGATTACTTTGCTCGCTAGTTCAGCGATGGATTTCGGTTTTCCAGGACAAATTTATAATGGGCTCACAAGGTATTAGTCTTTCTTTTCGTTTCCTCTTTTATTTGGCTTATTATTTCGCCAGTTGTAATTTTCTAGTTAACTTTGGTATCCGTATTTGTTTACTTAGTACATTTCTTGTCCCATGTAATTAAGATCTTTCAATTGTATTTTCCTTTCTAGTTTTACGTCAACCGTATCTACTTGTCAATAAAACAACAGCTGTTTTCAGTGCTAGAATTCACCGCGTTTGAGTTGTTGTCTCAATGTGGTTATAGAAAAACTGGTGCCGAACACGAATCGGAACCGGTCTTGTTGAGAGTTTGGAATTTTGGAATCATGGACCGGACTGTCGAAGATGTGGAAGATGGATCGGATTTGAACTTCGATGAAATATTGGCCGGGATTGATTTTCCTGGAGTCAGAAGGAGCACTCGCGTTCGCGTTCATACTGAAAGGGGACTGGATTTTCAGCTCACTCTTAAGAGAAAGAATTATAATCAATGTAAGGAGAAGTTACAAGATAAGCTTAACATTCTGGATATGAACTGGACAGAGCTGTCTGATCCAGAGGCTTTGAGAAAAGAGCGAACGTTTATAGAAGATTGCAGAAAGGGTTTCATTAAGGGGTTCTCGGAGTTCGTGCTGCTATTACCAAGCGAATATGCCAATGATGTGGCTCGTGAAACAGATTACTTGAACAGGCAAGCAATGGAGTTGAGGAAAAGAATTGGCGAAAGGACTTTCGAACTGGAAAAGGTTTAATTGCAGTCGCGTCGTAGTGGAAAAACGTCATCCTCCAAGAAAAGTAGTCGTACTTCAAAGCGCTCAAGTGCCTCTCAAATTTCTTTAATGAAGATTAAAACTATGACTGAGTTGGCCAAGAGGAAGGTGGAAATGCAATATGCAAGAACTGAAGCTCAAAAGCAAATGGAAATGCAAAGGAAGAAATACGAAATAGAAGAAATCCAAAGACTGAAGAGTTACGAAAGTGCTAAAGCAGAAGCAGATGCGGTGGCGAAGATAGAAGATGAAGAAGGGAACCCCAAGTTGCTGAGCCTTGACCAATTCGGGATCACTAAAGACGATAAGGAGGAACGGACGCGCAACTATGTCTCATCTTTAATAACTCTCTCCTCCACCGGCAGTCAGGATCCTTTACCATTCTTGTTTGAACTTTCGGCTAAGGATCTACATCCTTCCATTTCGCCAGGAATGGTCCTTGGCACACATCTAAACATAGTGCAAGGAACTAGCTCAGATCAAAAGGAAACCCAAGATAGTGTGTAAGACCTGCCAGGGAAGATTTCCTCTCGTTCAATACCAAGCGTTGCTTTCACCCAGCCTTTTAGTGAAACTGCCAGCACTGAAAATCAGCAGCGTGCGATCGCTGAGGCGATAGCTGAAGGCGTGGAGGCGGTAAGATTACCGAAGCCTCACCTAACAGTATTTAGTGGAGACCCCCTTGGTTGGCCAACATGTAAGGTTGCCTTCGAAACTGTGATCGAGAAAAGGGCTACTAACACGAACGAGAAAATGCTGAACCTTCTACAGTACTGTCGGACCCTCCTAAGAAAATTGTCGAAGGATATCAGTTCGTCCAAACTGGTACCGCCTATGAAGAAGCTAAGAAGATTCTTGCAAGACAATTCGTGCACCCCGCTGTTATTGCAGACGCTTTCCGCAAAAGGTTGGAAGGTTGGCCAAAGATTCCACCCAAAGACGGAGCTGCTTTGCGAGAATTCGCAGATTTTCTCAAAACACGTGAACTGGCCATGCGGTGCGTAGAAGATCTTGAAACCCTAAACAAACAACATGACAATAAGCAGCTGCTAAAGGTTCTGCCTGGCTGGCCTTTTCTTAAATGGGGAGTCAGAGGGAGAGATTATCAAATCAAGCACGGTGACAGCAAGTTTTCCCCCTTCTCGGAGTTTGTTAAATTCGTTACTGAGATTGCAGAAATACAGTGCCTTCCTGTACTTACAAACTTAGACACAAACAGATTCACGAAAGACATCAAGGCCAGAAATCCCAAGACAAGGTTTGCAAATCGAAAGGGTGATGACGCTAACACGTTTACTACAGGAGCAAACAAAGAGCCAACCCCAAAAGATGAAAGGAAAGCAGCCTGTCTTTGCTGTGGTTATAGGTCACATGATCTTCATTCGTGGAGAGACTTCATGAAGAAACCCCGGAATGAGAGAATCCATTTCATCATAGGAAAGGGACTTTGCCTAAAGTGCTTAACTCACGGTCACATGGCAAAAGAGAACAAGTGTGAAAGTGTTCCAAGTAGTAGGAAATGCAAACAGAAACTCCCAACCTGTTTACACAAGGAAAATGCTAATGAATCTGAGATGCAAACTCACAAGGCATCAGTTTGCTGTACAGGCACCTCCGGTGCAGAGATTATCTACCCCGATGAAGGCGATGCTACAGCTAAGTGCACAAGTGTCTGCTTCATTGAAGAACAGCAGCTCGGACATGACCAAAGCTTGATGGTTCCAGTTTGGGTTTCAAGCTCTAATGATGACCAGTGTGTTCTGACGTATGCCCTGATTGATTGCCAGTCGACTGCCAGTTTCATCACAGACCAGCTAAGGGAGACGCTTAAGGTTGATGGGGCAGAAAGTCGCCTGCGCTTGTCAACGATGCACAAAGAAGATGAGTTGATCCAATGCAAGAAGGTACAATACCTCGTGGTTACAGGTCTCAAGAGACAGGTTAGCATCCCCTTACCAAAGGTCTACACGAGAAACGGAATACCGTAGAAGCCCTCTCAGATTCTAAATCCTGAGGTTGCCATGCAGTGGGATCATCTTAACCGTATTGCGTAGGAGCTCATGCCTTACAGAGATGATATAGAGGTCGGACTGTTGATAGGAACTAACTTTCCTAAGGCTATTAAGCCACGTGAAGTAATCCCAGGAGCAGACCATGATCCATATGGTATCAAAACTGACCTTGGATGGGGTATTATTGGTAGAGTGTGTAAGTCTCCACCTGGAGATTATGAAGACTCCCCTGGTAGTTGGACGAACAGAATTGTTTCACGAGAGGAGACAAGCTTTGCCTTAGAGACTAGGACGAGAGAGATCATAAGCCCTGCGTGTGTTAAGCCGATGTTTGAAAGAGACTTTCAGGAGATAGTTGAACCCAAGAGTTCATATATGCGAGCCCCGTCAGTTGATGATAGAAGATTTCTAGAAATATTGGTTAAAGGTATCCACAAGACCAGTGATGGCCACTACAAAATGCCGTTACCGCTTCGTTCACAAGATGTTAAGCTGACTAGCAACAAATCTCTAGCGTTTAGAAGATTGTTTACGCTTTTCAAGAGAGACCCAAGTTTTCCCAAAGATTACACTGACTTCATGGAGGAAACCATTAAGAATTGTGCAGAGGAAGGTCCTTTGGAAGAAAGGAATAACAGTGCGATCAGAGAAGGCAAGATTAACTACGTTCCACATCATGGGATCTACCATCCCAAAAATGCTTCACAGATAAGAGTGGTCTTTGACTGTAGTGCAACGTACAAAGGAACACCCTTGAATAAGAACTTACTTTCAGGACCTGACATGACAAACAGTTTAACAGGTGTCCTCCGCCGTTTCCGCCAAGAGTGGGTAGCCGTGACCTGTGATGTGAAAGGGATGTTTCATCAGTTCTTTGTCAATAAACAACACAGAGACCTCCTCAGATTCTTCTAGTGGGATAAAGGAGATATAAAGAACGATCCAGAGGAATATAGAATGAAAGTACACCTTTTCAGAGCAGTCTCGTCTCCAGGGTGCGCCAACTTTGGCTTCAAGAGAGAGGCTGATGACGGAGAAACGGAGTTTGGCACGAACGCCGCAGACTTTGTACGTAAAGACTTCTATGTAGACGATGGATTGAAGTCAGTACCATCCGTTAAAACTACCATCGCCCTCATTCGCAACACACCAGCCATGTGTGTAAAGGCTGGCCTCAGATTACACAAGTTCAGCAGCCATAAGAAAGAAGTCATTCAGGCTGTTGCTCCGGAAGATCGCGCAAAAGGATTAAAAGAAGTGGACCTCGCGTGTGACCCCTTGCCAATAGAACGAACTCTCGGCATCATGTGGTGTGCTGAGTCAGACACCTTCCAGTTCAGAACCGTTATTCAAGATCGTCCACTTACTAGGAGAGGGATTCTGTCCACCGTGTGTTCCGTATATGACCCACTTGGTTTTGTGGCACCCCTCATTCTGATGGGAAAACAAATACTGCAAGATTTATGTCGTAACAACGCCGACTGGGACGATCCAATTGGTGAGCAGCTTAGACCAAAATGGAAACGATGGCGAAACCAGTTGCACGAGCTGGGGAAACTCAAGATACCTAGATGTTAAGCAGTCGGCCCTGACAATATACCTAACCGGATTCTGAAAGATTTTGCCTTGGATTTAGCCCTCCCTCGTTTGCGACATTTACAACCAGTCTGTAAGGGAGGGGTACATACCAGCTCTTCTGAAATCGTCTATTGTTACACCCATCCCTAAGGTGTCTCCACCCGCTCTTATTGAACAAGATCTAAGACCTATATCTCTTACCTGTACTTTGGCAAAAGTTATGGAGGGTTTTACCTGTTCCAGACTCCTGCCCCAGTTGGAAGGTAAGATCGACCCTTGTCAGTTCTCCCGCAAGGGGCATTCTACGACAGATGCCCTTATATACATGCTTCAAGCGATCTACGAGGCAGTTGATAGTGGTGAGGCGTCGGCTCGGATTTTCGTCGCAGATTTTTCTAAGGGGTTTGATTTAATTGATCATTCAATATTGATGCAAGAACTGGCAGATCTTGAAGTTCATCCAGTCCTTTTATCTTGGATTGCGGCATTCTTGACATCCCGGAAGCAAGCAGTTAGAATAGGAAGAACTCTGTCAGATTGGTTAACACTAAAAGGAGGAGTGCCCCAAGGAACTAAACTGGGTGTGATCCTCTTTACGGTGATGACAAACAAACTGCTGTCTGACTGGCGGCTGCGCATCAAATACGTCGATGATACCAGTGTTCTCGAAATAATTCCAAGGAACTCCCCTAGCTTACTTAATGTAGTGGCCTCAGACATTCACAATTTTGCCATTGCTCATAATATGAGACTTAATCCAACCAAGTGTAAAGAAATGCATATTAATTTCCTACGCAACTCTAATTCTCATTAACCCGATAATAATTGGCGGCAATGTCATCAAGCGTGTCAATACCTATAAGATCTTAGGAGTTATTATGGACAATGACCTGAAGTGGAACGGTCATGTTGATTACGTTATTAAGAAAGCTTGTAAGAAGTTATACTCCCTTAGAGTTCTCCGCAGAGCCAGGGTGAGCCAACCCAACATCTTGAAGATATACCTTAGAACAGTCCGGCCAGTTTTAGAGTATGCTGTACCAGTCTGGCAGGATATCCCTGCTTACCTGTCCGAAGCCATAGAGCGAGTGCAAAAAAGGGCGCTTAACATAATCTACCCCGAGGCAGAGTCATATGCTCATGCATTACGGTTAGGTAAACTAGATAGGTTAGATGATAGAAGAGTACTATTGTGCTACAAATATATGGCGAAAATGAAGTCCCCCAGTCACCCTCTGCACCACCTACTTCCCAGCCCACTTCTGGACGCGCCTAACTACACCTTGAGGCAGAAAACACAAAAGTATTATCTTTTCCGGAACATGCAGGTCTGTAGGACAAAGAGAGTGGAGGACTTCTTTACATTTAAATTTTTTAAGTGATTCAGTTGTTATTTTCATTGTTATAACTGTAAATTACTATACTATAGATAATAGTTCCCTTAAGATTGTAAAATGTACTCGATAACTCAGTTCTTTTTACTGCGAGAGAGTTTTAATAAACTATTCATTATGTTACAAACCTGAGGGTTTCGGTGAAATTAAAGCAGTGGAGGTGCATCATTTCTCTGACACAAGCTTAGCAGGATATGGTCAGTGCAGCTATCTCCGTCTTCTAAATAAGAACAATCAAGCCTACTGTTCTTTTCTTACGGGAAAGGCCCGTGTTACTCTGTTGAAGCTCATAACAGTTCATCGATTAGAGTCGCAAGCTGCTGTCGTTTCGATTAAAATAAGTCAATGGCTGCTGAAGGAACTTGGTTACCAAGACGTATCAGAATTCTTTTGGACATTGATCAGGGTTGTGATTGGTTACATCAACAACGAGACTAAGCGCTTTCACACCTTGGTGGCAAATCGCATTCGGCAGATTCATGATCACACCGGCCCTCAACAGTGGCAGTACATTGAATCAAAGTCGAATCCAGCCGATTCGGCCTCTCGAGGCCTTACAGCTCGTCAGCTTGTAGACGATGATTCTAGGTGGCTTAGAGGCCCAAACTTCCTCTGGATTCCGAGCGCTTATCAAACTGAAGCAGAGGAAACTCCGCAACCACTAGATTCTGACGACCCCGAAGTGAAGAGAGCATCACTGGTGACGCAAACAAGCAAGACGCATCCAGTTCATTTTGAGATTAGCCGGTTGGATCGGTTTTCCGACTAGTTCAGAGCAAAGAGGGTTATAGGAGTTTGCTTGCGACTTAAACAGCGTTTAAAAGAGGGAAAGGAGGCTGAGCAAGTCGTAAGATACCAACCAGTGAACGTCAAAGAAATTGGTCAAGCGGAGATAAAAATTATTCGCTGCCCTCAGCATGAGCATTTAAAGGACGAAATCTTGTCATCGCTGCAAGAAAGTGAAGAATTCCATGACAGGAAAACAGCCAAGCAGCGCAACTTCAGCCTCAAGAAATCCAGTAGCTTATACCTACTGGATCCGTTCCAAGATTCAAATGGCATCTTGCATGTGGGGTGACCCCTTAGAAGGGCTATCATGTCAGAAAATGTTAAGCACCCTGTCATCCTGCCTAGAAAGTCTCATATCACTTATCTTATTCTCAAACACTGCCATGCAGAGACCCAGCATCAAGGTTATGGAATGACTCATAATGAAGTGCGTTAACGCGGTTACTGGATAATTGGTGACACTTCTGCCGTCTTTCGTTTTGTTTCTAAGTGTGTCGTGTGCAGACTGCTGCGCCTCCCTCCGCAGCACCAGAAGCTAGCCGACCTTCCTGATGACCGGGTAGAACCTGCAGCTCCGTTTACATACAGTGCAGTAGATTACTTTGGTCCCTTTTCGGTGAAAGAAGGTCGTAAGGAGGTGAAGAGGTATGGCGTGTTGTTCACATGTATGTCATCTCGAGCCATTCATATCGAGACAGCAAATACACTGGAAACTGACTCATTCATCAACGCTCTTAGACGCTTTCAAGCAGAACGTGGTCCTATTCGCCAACTATTCGCCATCGAGAACTAAAGGAAGCTTTGAGGGAGATAGACCAAGATAAAGTGCGCACCAGCCTGTTGAAAGAGAGCTGTGAATGGGTTGATTTCAAGTTGAATCCCCCCTCTGCGATCCACATTGGTGGCTCATGGGAGCGTCAAATAAGGACAGTTAGGAGCGTACTTGCCCCCCTGTTAGAAGAATGTGGCAGCCAATTGAACGATGAGAGTTTTCGTACTGTTATGAAAGAGGTCCAAGCAATAGTCAACTCTAGGCCACTGGCCTTGAATGTCATGTCGTCTACCGATTAAGCAGAACCAAATCACCTGTTGACGATGAAGAGTAAAGTGCTGATGCCTCCCCCAGGCGCATTCGTTAGAGAGGACATCTACCTTCGCAAGAGATGAAGAAGAGTCCAGCACTTAGCAAATGTATTTTGGGAAAGACGGAGAAAGGAATTTCTGCAAAAACTCCAGCTGCGGAAGAAATGGGACAAACCACAGCGTAACATGCTTGTAGGCGACATTGTCGTGATTAAAGATGGGAACGCATCAAGGAACATGTGGAAATTAGCAAGAGTTGAAGACGTTTTTATTAGTGAAGATGGCCTTGTTAGAAAGGTGAAGCTTGCTATCGCCACGCGCAGTCTTGACGAGCAAGGACGGAGAATTGATGCTGTTCATTACCTCGAGCGACCAGTCCATAAGTTGGTCCTTATCCAGGAAAGTGACCGGGAAATCCCCGAAGAGGAGCCACGTTAACGTTTAATCGGAACTCTGTCTTAGAACTTATCATCGTTTGTAAATATGTAAGGAACACTTTACTTTAGACAGTGGATTCCTACTGTGGGGAGCCATGTAGCTGCTAGCCAACCCAGGCCCGCGCGGTAGTGTAATTTTCGCGCCCTTTTTGGGTCAGGTGACCAAGCCGTCAGTTTTAAGTTGCATGATCGTTAGCTCGGCGGTCAAGATTACTTCGCTCGCTAGTTCAGCAATGAATTTTGGTTTTTCAGGACAAATTTATAATAGGCTCAAAAGGTATTACTCTTTCTTTTCGTTTCCTCTTTTATTTGGTTTATTATTTCGCCCGTTAAGGTTGTAATTTTCTAGTTAACTTTGTATTCGTATTTGTTTACTCAGTACATTTCTCGTCGCATGTAATTAAGAATTTTCAATTGTATTTTCCTTTCTAGTTTTACGTCAACCTTATCTACTTGTCAGTAAAACAACAGCCGTTTTCAGTGCTAGAATTCACCCCGTTTGAGTTGTTGTCTCACGGTGGTTATAGACCTTCTTAGCAGACTATAACGTTTAAATTACCTCGGTCTATGTTCCTGTTAACATTAGTGAGCTCAGTAGAACTTAATAACAATGTACCATAGCTATTTCTCAATTTAGTTCTTGTAACGTTGCTAAATGAGTATTTACTACATACTTAATGCTACACATTTATATTTAAAAACATCGAACCTATTTGTGGCTATTTGTCCCGCAGCTACACGTAGTTTACCTTAATGAACTAACGTGTGGTTATTTAATTATAGTAGTGTGGTTATTGAACTGTTGTGTAGTTATTGAACTAACGAAAAAGCTTACATTGAATCCATAAGCTGGGCTATTCTGGTATATGGCAACCATGTCCTTCCCAGAAACTGCCCGCTGTGGGCCAGTTCTGTGAGGCCACTGCCTCTTGCTTTGATTTTCTGTAGAAGAACATTGCACTTGTACGACAGGTATCCTTTTAGGTTGCTTGTAAAATCAGTTAGTGCTGTGTCCGGGCGGGATATCATGGTTGTAAAGCTCTTACATTTTTTGTGTGTTTTTGAGTTTTTTTGTAGTTTTGATTTGTTTTTTCTTTTTTGTTTGGTTGTTTGTATGTTGTTGTTTTTGTTTTCTGTTTAGCTTAGGCCTACTTCTCTAACATCCCTTTAGGTTCTTGTAAAACAATATTAAACCTTTATTAATCGATTGACACCTTTTTACAATTATTAACTTAACATAGAAATATTTAAAGAACTCAGTGCTGTTAATAGTTTAGCGGTCATTTATTTTCCTTATTTTGTTATATATCTCCTTCTTCGGTGAAAGGAACCGAACTGATAAACTTCCCATTGCCGTTCATAAAGACAAACATAACACTAGGACGCATGGATTACCGTGACGTATCCCCTTGCACGCCAAAGTGCCCGGCGGCTGCCGGTTACAGTTTGAACAAATTGCGTGTGATGTGCAATGTCGTAAGCCCTCATGTAAAGACGACATAATGCGTACTGATTCTGCCGTTATTCAAACTGCGATAAGTTCGACCTGTTTGTAACTGTTTTTATTCGTTTCGTAAAGAAAACTGTTAATACCATTCCAAAGCATCTCCTTTGTTGTTTTAATCTGTTACTTGTAGACCTTATCCTTTGTTAAAACCTTTTCGATATGGACAGGAAACGGGGCAGCCGCCTTTCAAGTTAAAACAGACGGGGATGTTGGAAGTTTCTGGACTTATGAGATACCGGACAACTATTCATTAAACATAGACTGGTGTTAGTCGATTTAGGTACGTAGGACCAGTTCGCAAAAGTCTCAAATGTATACCATTTTCTTAGTAATTTTTATGGTAAATTAACATTGCAGTCAATAATATTTTCACTGGTTTTGTTGTAGCCAGTAGAAGGAATCACACGAGTGACATACGTTTGCATCGGCCAAAATTAAGTCATCATCCCTTAGGTTGAAACGCCCTTAAAATACTTGTTAAAATTCATCTTGAATAATATTTTTCGGTTAGTCTTAACCTATTTTTTTCGTGTTGAGTATAAAAGACGTTTATACTAGTTTTCAAACTATAATAGGCAAAGTTTGTCTACCACTAACAGGATTCATGAGCACTTTCTAGTCTCCTGCTCCAATATTATAATATTTCAACAGTGAACGAAAAAGCGTATTTTACATGTGGCCGAGTACAAGGAACTAAAAGCAACTAAAAGTTTAACTGTGTTATTTCGCTCAATTTGAGGCTTAGCAAAATAATATTTTTACTCTTGTTTTTCGTAATTGGTAAATAATAGAAGAAAAGACTTTGTAAAGTGTACTACCCACATCTGTTCGTGTTGCATTGCTGGTGTAACTAGCTAGCCGCGAAGTGAAGGTTACCCATACGGAAACTGATATACCTGGCTGCCTGCGCATACTAGTGTTGTAGTCTTGATAATAGACAGCAGACAATACAAAAAAACACAAACTTACAGGTATTGTAGCTCAGATAGATTGGAAAATATCCCAGGTGGAAGCTGTTCAATTTTGTTGTTGAAGAGAATTCTGCGAGAATAAGGTTAATTATTTTAACTGCGTATCTCATGACAACAACAACCAGTCAAAAAAACACTCATCATTGTCCATCTTAGTTCTTGTCGTAGTTGCTTCTTGCTATAGTACTGACCTCTGTATGTAGTAGTAACTTTACATACGTGCATGGAAAACTCGTGGTTTTTTTGGGGGGGAAAATGGAACTATTCTTTAGAGACTATTGTGCTCAAACCTACTCCGATTAGTTTTCACCCCCCGGCAAGCTAACGTTCAATTTTAGATTTACACAACGACCAACAAGATTCATTTTTGTAATTAGCACAAGTCCATGGTTTGTACCATTTTATTGATTAATTAAAACCAGGAAATGCTTTTAAAGGACAGATTCAACAAAATCCCGTTTTATGAAAACAATAATTAAAAAAAAGGTTTGAGAACAGGACGATCCAACTAAATTGAGTTGTAAAATGAATTGTTTGTCTTTTGCAACCATTATCCAATCGCTCAATTTAGAAAGCAATTTGTGATTTTTGCTCCACTGTTTCTTCAACTTTAGCTAGAAAGCATTAGTAACTAACTGTAATACTTAAGCTCCTAAGTCTCTGAGCTACAATAATGAGCGGGGGGGGGGTTGGAGGGGTGGGCAGTTTAGTGGCAGCTGGTCTAGTCATCATCATCATCATCATCATTACTTTTATTTATACACGGTAAGAACAATCAGGATAAATATACAATATACAATATCCCAAAAAAGTTTACAAACTACAGAAATAACGGTAATAGCATTTACAAAGATGTATGTTGAAATAACTAAATAAATAAAATTAATTTATAAAATTAAAGCCTGTTTTCCATGAATGCAATGTTCGAGCAGGCAGGCAGTCAAAGATTTTGCTTGTGTTAAATCAGTGGGCAAATTGTTCCACAGAACAGCCCCGCTGTAGCAGAAGCTATTCCTATAGTAATTGGTTCGTGGCAAGGGAACAGCAAGCTTTTTTTTTACAATCTCTAAGGTTATAAGAATTAAATAAATCGCTGCGTAGTATGAATTTTGAAGACATGTAATCAGGTGCAAGGCAATTCAGAGATTTATACACCATCACAGCCTCCCTTGACGACCATGAACAAAGTTTCCTCTGAATTTTCCTCGTTAAAAGGTAATTTTTAAGTGCACGAATTGTTCATGCGCGATCCATATTTCAAGTGTAACCGTAGATTAAGGCTTGATTTCTGTACGTTAATTGTTATTTCCACCATTGTGTCCTTGTATTTTAGGAATTATGTAAGCGCGATGAAGGGACCCTTTTAGGGTTAATGCAGAGGCACCTTAAAACTACAACACCAGTAGCGTAATACACGGGATGGTGACTTTTTAATAGTAGACTATGCACGATCAAAGAAAGATTTCCAAGACTTAATTACGTAATAAGTAGAGTGCTATTGAACCAGAAAAACAAAGTCAGCTGTGTTTTTTAAGGGTTAGTGGAGGAAGGGAGGGATTCAGCGAACATAGGTATGTTGACACTTAGGCAAATTGCTTGGTTCCATTATATCCCCTCCATAATTATAGTTTAAAAAGTTTGGCGTTCTGTAAAAAGTCTCTGCGAGCGTATTTTTTTCGTTGTGCGACAAAAACTGCAAGAAGACCTCAGTTTTTGTCCCATGTCGTTCCTACGCTTAAAGGTCGGTAAGGCATAAATTCTTTTCTCATTTGGAAAAGATATACCTTTACATGTTATATAGCAAAAAAATATAGTTCAAGATCTGAAATGATAGCAATTGCTTATGCATGCATTATAGAAACCGCGCTGAAAAGACCCAAGGCACGTACAGTAGAGCATGTCCTCTTTCATTTCGAAATGTTCACTTCTTCCTGGAGGTGACAAGCTCTTAGTGTAGTTGAAAGAAGACACCATAGTTCAAGGATAACTATATGAGTTCAGAAAACAACAGTATCGGCGCCCATGTTTATTAGGTTTATGTATTAAGGGAGTGGAGAGTAGGAGTGAAGGGATTTGTCTGCCCAAATCATCTCCATCTCTGTATTCTATTTTACTTACACCCTGTCTCTATGTTACTGTTAGCCATATTCAGTATCACTGTTCAAATCCATTTTGCTTCGCGGCCCGCTAGTTCCGTTTCATTTTCCTTTTGGTGCGGTTGTGTGGTAGTTTTCCGGTAGGTACAGCTCAGTGAGGAACTGTGCTTCTGCTTTTCTATGCTTATGGTTGGTCTTGTTTCTTTAAGTCCTGTTATTCAAATGTCCTCATCCATCCACTGTTTACAGCCTTGTAATTGTTAAAATATGTAAAAAAAATAGGGAAGTGGGTGCCCTTCAGCCTTAGATTTTAAGGTTAACGATGCATTGTGTGATTTAATTTGAAAGAGTGCTGCGACTTTATTTTCTTTCTTTTAGGAATTATGTTTTATCTTATATATAAGGATAATGGGAAAGGGATATTTAAGACATTTATTTATATTATTGATTGATTTAAATGTAGGTGCTTCCTTATTAAGAAATCCATAGAAGATGATGTGAAAAATTATACAGTGCATGATGCAGGAAGTGCTGCTTAGAGAAAAAATGCTACTTTGACATAATGAAGAGTAGTAGATTGCAACATGAAGAAAGTCAGTTAAAGAAGTGGAGAATGATGGAGATGGACAGGATGATACGGAGCGACAAGAGACTATACACAATAGGAAAAATTTCTGAAGAATTAATTTTTTCTTTTTCCATCGACTGTATAGGTATATTTTTTCGTTGACTGTATATAAATATTTTTTAAAAAACAGGTTGTAACTGCTTTGTACTCTTTTCTGTTTAATAAACATGTTATTTTTTACTACATTTTCTTAAAACAAAACTTTTCCTTTTCATTGAAAGTATATGTATACAAATTATTAACAAATTTTATGTGTTCTATTTTTATTTGCATGGATGGTTTTCACGCTACTCATTAGCTTCAGCCAAATTATGGTTGGCCAAGCGGTCTAGCTGCCCAGCCATAATAAGTTATAGCTGAGCAGCCACCTGCTTGGCTTCAATGACTGTATCTTTAACTTGTTGGGCCTTCTCTTTGAAGTGTTTCAGTAAACTAGAGAAAAAAAACTTACATTGTTTCCACTTTTCAACACAATTACATTTATATGGCGATTCACAAAACTAGTTTCGTATAACGACCTCTTCATTTGATCGTCACAGTATTCAAAATAACATAAACTACTTAGCAATGCATGAAAAATAACCTCAAGTAGTAATGAGGCTATTGGGTTACAACAGTCCTTCGGGTGCAGAAGTAGTTCCATTCACTTTTTGAGTTCATTAGTTTATCTTCCCTGCTGATTTTACTAATCAGAACAGACTTTGTGATTTGTCTTAACATCGCGTCAAATCCTGCCCTTCTCTTTGTATATTACATCTTCTTTCTTCTATTTCTATTGCAGCCAGAGCACCTTTAATTTCTGTTTCATCCTCTGGGGACAACTGTAAAATGCAGGACCCCAACCATTTAAATGTCTACTACTGTTAACTTATCTTGGTCCCTAAGATAATGAGATATGATGAGCTCATCAGCGCCTTAAGTTAACAAAATGTTGAAAGCCTTGTCACACCAGGAGCTCAGAAGGCAATCAAGGAAATAGGCCAAGGGATGGGAGGTCAAAGGCACAAAATATATAGCCACAGGGAGAACTGGCGGGCTTCGGAGACAGAGGCCTATTTCCACACGCTTCGACGCCATTATTGTACTATTTGGATGAGCTATACGTGTCATTATGTTGTTTGAAGGTGCTTCTTGCTTACTACAATAATCTGGTACCTTAAACTTTGGGGCCTTAACGCTTTCTGTCACAGGAGTTCTGTAGGGGCTAGCCATTTTGAATTTCACACATCAAAGCATTGAGTACACTTGTATACATGGTGTCCATTAAAATATGGAAATTATATTACGTTGCCTTGTATTGGAAGCAGGTTTTTTACCTCTTCTTTCCTTTGTTACTTGAACTGCTAACGTTGCAAAGTTGGCAACGCGATTGTTTGATTGCGCTAGATCTTTTTTTAAAAAGTAACTTTAGGAAAGAGTTCTTTCCACGAGCTATGCTAACGCAAGTCAGCATTGAGTGACTAACGGCCAAAATGCCTCTTCGGCTCTACACAAATGTGGCTGGAAAAAGTGTACCGGAAACGATTGATTACCTTTGTTTTAAGAAAGGATTTATTACAGATAGATGGACTATATGCTAGGATATCTAAGTTAAGATATGAATTGTACGATTTGAAAACAAAAGGACTGGTTTAAACTATGTGGCACTTGTATGGCCTGCAAGGATGAAGGGCAGAGGTTGGACTTAAAGGATAAAGAAAAATGGTATGTGGATGAGGTGAAGAGGGTAAAAGCGATAGTAGGAACTGTTTTTTGGACTAGGACAAGACAAGAGAGAATGATCTAAGAGAGCGAATCCCCCATACATGACCCTCTTCCCATGAAAATTATTTTCAATCTATTCTTGGCTCTGCGTAATACTGCGAGGTTATTTCAAGGACGCCACCTTATTGGTCGCTTAGAGTGGCGTCATGTAATTTTAAACTTGGCGGGTAATTCATTTCACTGCCGATCACGCACAGAAAGCGATATGACTTGCAAACTTGATATTACTTTCGTCGCCGAGTCAAAAGATTTATAAGTGGAATAATCTGGCCAGAGTAGCTGACGAAGATCAAAACAGTCCTGGCTTGTGGGAGTTCGCCGAAGAAAGCTGTTCCGATTCGGCGAAAACTGCTTATTGAGGTCTTCGCGACATCAATATATAAACAAGCAACATCCCGTTGCAAAAAACGACAACTGTCTCTTCCGGCGACACCCACGCACACCCTCGAGCTGTGATACCGTCGTTTGGATCCAACCGTGGACACTTGACGAGAAAATAGGTTCAAAGTGGGTTCAAACACGAATGTTTAGCCGCCAAACATTTGAATTTTGTGAGGACGCTAGACAAATGTGGGCACACCGCTCTCTATAAAGAATTGACAGAAACCGGAAACCGCGCATCAAAACTCTCTGGCATCCAGGTTAGCGACTGTTTATTTTAAAAACAGTTTCAAGCGTCTGACCTGATTTGTGTTTGCACAATATTCATCGCAATTATTAGACGTTAAGAAGAAGAAATGCAGTTTGAAACTCTCAAGAATAATTCTTAAAAGCAAAGGTACTGTTTCTGAACGAAAAATATTCCTGGAAAAAGAGAAAAAGTATCTTGCACATTGTATAAACAATTGAAGCCAGCCACTTATTAAAGGTTTAGTGTTTCGCGCGTGATAACTTTTGCCTCTGGTTTTCACAGTGTGTCAGAATTCAATATTCGTTACTTTAAATGAGGCTACCAGCCGTTGGAAAATCTCAATCTTTAATCTGAAAGTGAAATTTTGACTCCAATACTACAATTCCTTTGTAAATGAAATTTATTCCTGAATTATGACCGGAAAGCACTGATCAAAAACATGTCAACAACAGGAGCCGATTTGTATCGGCTCCTGGCGCTAATTACTATAATGGCTGTCAAACTTCAAATGTTTGGCGGCGAAACATGTCAGGTTCACGTAAAAGTAGACTGAGCGGGTCACGGAAACAACAGACAAAACTTTAAATAGATTTTAAAAAAATTATCATGGGGTGAAGGGATTCCCTCTGTTGGCTCATTCTCTCTTGGACAAGATTATTAAAGGTGGAATACAAGCAATGGAAGAGTCTTCGAGGTAGAGATTATTTATCGAAGCAAAGAATGAAGAGGCAGGTGAGAGGCGGCCTGTTGATTGTGTCTGAGATTAGAGAGACTTTGAGGCTTTTCACGGGGCTTGTGACGGAACGGGATATGTTGCGCGAAAAGGACTATATAGCAAAAATAACCAAGGCAAGGGAGGATGAAGATAGTTTTGCGTTCCAGAGTGCCGTGGGGACTCGACTAATCTACATAATTTCACATCAAGAGAGGTTTCTTTGGAAGAACGCGATATACTAAATTGCGGGGATGGCCTTGTACCTAGAAGATATCGTATTACTGGTGCAAGAGAGAGACAAAGAGAGGTTCAACAACAAACACAACTTGCTTTATTGGAATATTTTCACTAAATTATTAATTAACGCATCGTGAAACGAACAGTAAAATACTCCGCCGTGCTTAGGGACGCATCAGTGCATCGCAGGCTCTCCTTATAATTAGAATACACCAAGTGGCTTTGATTTCATTGTGTCACAGCTCCGACCGCCGAGACGACTTATCCAGGTTCGCTTTTATCGGCTTGTCAACCAAAACCCGCCCATCTTCGATTCCTCGCACTTTCAGCTAACGTCAAACCGTCTTTCCTCGACTACATGGTGGAAACAGCGGGAGAATTACCACCTTTGCCACCGGTTTCGGCAGAACCGCCTGCTAACCCAGACCCTCCAGCAGAACCTCTCACAGAACCGGCGGCACATCCCGCGGCTGCTAATTAGTTAATTTCTAGGTTCTGGTGCATTTTGCTCGTTCTAAGTTTTAGTTACCCGTTCTACCACGCGTTTCCGTGTCTCTTCTCCAACGTCTGGGTTATTTGGTTTTCTTGCAAGTTTTGCTACTACCTTGTTTAGCATATTCAACGTTCCACGTGTCCCTAGTGCATGATTTTCGTTTTTCCTTTGCCTCCTTTTGTTACTGTTGTTCGTACATGTATTTCATTTTAGTTCGTCTTTTTTGTTTTGGCTTGTTTGTGTTCCATTCGGCTCCTAGAGCCAATTTTGTTTGGAACAAAATATTTTTGTTTGTGTCTGCGGTCCGGGACCGCTCGTCTCCGGGAGCCGGTTTTGTCTCGGAAAAAATTGTTTGGGGTATACGGTCCAGGACCGTTCGGCTCTGGGACCCGGGTTTTTGTTTAAAACTAAGTATTACTGTATACGTCCGGGACCGTTTGGCTCTGGGGGCCTGTTCTTTGTTTGGGACGAATTTTTATTGGTTCGGCTCCAGCGGCCGGTTTTCTTTTCTTTGGAACGAAATATTATTGTGTTTGCAGTCTGAGACCGTTCGGCTCCGGGAGCCGGTTTTGGTCATATACGGTCCGGGATCGTTTAGCTTTGAAGGAGAAACAAGGCGTTGACGTTGTCACCGCTGCTCTTACTTCTGTTCACAACACTCTTTAGAGGCCGGAAACTGTGTATGACCTTAGAAGGCTTCTGCTTACGTCGAGGCTCTGGTTCGAGCAGCCAAGTCATCTACCCACGAAAAGGCAGACTATTACGCAGCCACTTTGGATGAATTGAAAGGAGAATCTAATGCCCTCTCCCCCTCTGCTCATAAAAGACCGCTCATGGGCCTATTAGGCGATCCGGTTAGAGCCAAATTGCAGGAGTCCTCTGCGCTTCTCAAGACTATCCAACGTGAAGAGACTGGGATTCAAGGTCGTAACAGTACCCGCCAGTTTAGGCGCCAACGCCCTTATGTTTACAGTCCGGTTAATTGCTATAGATGTGGCCCACCAGGGCATTTCGCCGGGGCTTGTGGCGGGAACTCTAAGCGTTAGCAAATGATGTAAGTGTTGTAAGGCCATGGGACGGGTTTTTTCTTTGTCCATTTTTTCTACCTCTGGAATTTATGTAAGATAATTTTACACTCTCGCTCGTTTCTCATAAGGACGGAGTCGTTAGACATGCTTTTCTCTATGAGCTTTGTAAAGGGCGGTATTTGTTCCTACGATCAGTATTTTTTCTTAATTATCCTTATTTAATGGTTGGAATAAAGATTTCTCGAGTTATTAGCGTCTCAATGTTTTTCAGGTTATTGCCTCATTTCTTCGTTGACCCTGGAGGGCCTTCTCAGCGCCTTTATTCTGGTCACTGGTCAGAGCTGGGGTCAACGAAGGATAAGGAGATCCCACCTCCTTTTTCTTCATTTTCTTATTTTTATAGTTTTGTTAGTGCAACCGCGAATCCTGGGAAAACGAAGACGGGCAGTCTTTGTGCTCCCGAGCCCTGACGTCAAATGGTGAGACATAAACAAGGAACCCTTATCCTTCGTTGGCCCTACCGTATAGGCGGCACTTGTGAGTAAAGATCCATCCCTCGCTGATCTGGCCCAATTGCGTCTCAGACACCCAGATTATTTCCAAGCGGGCAGTTTACATAATCATGTTGATTTCTGGGAGGATCTCATTTTTTCAACTGGTTACACTTGTCCTCAAGTTAATTTGCTACAGACAATCCGAGAGGGAGTGAGGGTTGATAGTTTCTTACTTCATTTCAAGGGTAACTTCAAAAAAAAAACGTTATGACTCCGCTGTTCCGCCAATTTCTTTTTTCTCGAAATCTCCTTGTTGCCATCAGTTAAGGTGACTCGACCCAGTTATTTTGTGGGGGTACCATCCTACTTTGAAGCTCTCTGGTATCCTTACCTTTAATTTGATCGTAAGTCTTACATATAGCATGGATTACATATAGATCAATCTACAATACAGCATAAAATTTTTGGCAATCGGAGCAAAATGAAGACTATGGGAACATTTAGTGGACGCCAGGATTGTTTCGCTGTTGTTCTTATCCCTTTCCCTCAAATACAAAAACGGCAGTGAATATTACTTTTCTTTGAATACGGTAAAGACGTCTTAACGTGAAAGCAGTTCATAAAGGTAAATATACACTGTAAGTACAAGACTATTAAAGTACAAAGGAGAACGCGTAAAAAATTTAGTAACAAATCTCTACCTATTGCATAACTACTAAAAATACTTCAAAATAAAAAAGGGACAATAAGAGCAAAATTTAGGGATTAAGTGACCATTTGACAGAGACCGATAGGACCGTTTTTAAAATGCTTGCAGATTTAGCTGATTTCAAGTTCTGGTAAACGGAGTTCTACATTTGTGCTCCCCAGTGTGGGAAATCGAACCTGTGTAGCATTCCGTTTGTGGAACAAAAGTTATTTCAATATTCGAGTTACTTCATCTAAGGCGAGATTTGTAGTGTTTGCTTTCGCTGCTCAATGTTGAAACGAGTTCCCTCAGATATTGTGCACGTCTTTGTCTCTAATACTCGCATAAGGAGGCAAAGCCTTATCTTAGGCTATCTTAATTAAGAATTTTAAGAAAACCGTTGCCTTGTGTTCACGTTCTCCTTAAAACGTGAACGGTTTCTCTCTATTATATTTTGGTAATTCGCAAATTTATTGATTTTATGTCGCTTTTCTGACATAGTGTGTGGTTTTCCTTTTCTGCAGAGTTTGGAATATGCAACATATAGCTCTCTATAGCTGATAAGAACCGCCGAAGAGTTGAGCTATCGAGCAGTGTTTTGCTGCAAACCCTAGGGAAGTTAAAGTCGCTTCAAGGTACAGAGCTTTCAGTAGTAGTAGTTGTGATTTGTCTGTTAGGATCGTTTTGAAATTTAACTTTGGATTCAAGGTGTTGACTGATCGTAATAAACGAAGTGAAATGTTATGAAGTGTGAATATTCAGTTATGATATGTAGAGCTGTAAGTTCATAGTTATAAAGCTCTCTGAATATACTTGCTTTCGATAAATTTGACACTTTCTTCAGTAATTTTTATCAGCATCAAGTTATCCTTGCCCGGCAGAAACGATGTAACCTGTAAATCGATCGAGCGCGTTGTTGTTCAGCTGTGTTGTTGGTTAAGATCTAACACGGTTGCGTTTTAGTACCGAAATTTCAGTACCCGCAATTTCATTACAGTAATTTTAGTACCCGCAATTTCAGTACCGAAAAGACAAATCCGATATGCAAGAAAAACGAAGATGCACGATATTATTTTTTCAATTTTTTAAGCATTTCTGATTTCCTCTGCCGGTTCGCTTCTTCTAAAAAGTCTAAAAATATTTACTGTGGGAAAGAGACTTTAATTATCCGCTGACCACCACGCAGGGTGACCGCTTTGCAAGTTGTGAGAACATCGTTTCTCGGTCCCAGACCTCGTCTCTACTAGATAAAAAATGAACATAATAAATTCTTTATTATGTTGAAGCGTATAACTCTATTAATATTAATTTCAACCGTCGACTTTGGCTCTTGTCAAAAGTAAGAACCGGCTAGTCGTATAGGTGATTTTGGAAATTTTGTTAACGGTTTCGCTTAAAGCCCACGCGTGCTTCGATAGTCCTGAATATTGAATGTATTGAGTGCAATTTGTATTGCAAAATTGTGAAATACTGCATTCTGTCCGAGGTCTGTTTGATAAAAACAGCGCCTCATGGTACTGTTTCACCTCACATGTGATGTATAAAAATTGTAAAAGGTTGGTTTACACGTCCCCAGACTTGTTGGCAAGATTTTGTAAAGTGAACTTGTCGCACGCAAAAAATTCGGCCTGATTTGTTTTCCAAAAATTTGTTTTCCAGGCCTAATGTACTGTGATCAAGAGCCACTATGGCTATGCTATTTTTTGGGTGTACGTATAAGGCTGTCAACTCGATGTAAGATTAAGTTCACTCTTAGATGGACTGTTTGCAAATTATTTTTTCTCTAAAATCACTTAACCTTTCCCTCAAAAGTCACAAGAGGGTGCTCTAAAGTTAAGTGATTTGTGGAATACAAGTTTATTGTTTGATTTAAATTATAAATTC
The DNA here is from genome assembly GCA_022179025.1 of Porites australiensis. Taxonomy (NCBI): domain Eukaryota; kingdom Metazoa; phylum Cnidaria; class Anthozoa; order Scleractinia; family Poritidae; genus Porites; species Porites australiensis. The sequence goes on along the minus strand of BOPM01000686.1, from coordinate 152,045 downwards.
GAGATAATAGGAGCTTCGCTTTTAGCCCTGGCTAAATCTATATATTAATTTTAGTATAACATAATGCATGACCGACAAGATAAGGTACATATCAAAAACGACAAAAATAGTATATATCGTTCGTTAACACAATTTATTTATTGTGAAGTTTTCTTTGCCACAATGCCTGTATAGGATATGCTGGCAATAACATGTCATTAATTAACAACACGAGGTTGATTTTTTGTAACAATTTTTTAACAGGGCAAGAGGCAAGTGTCCATTGTCCGCATTAACGATTGTCCGTATTAAGCGTGTTAGGTTTAGACAAAATGTGAGGTCTTAACCCAGGGACAAGGGAAACTGTCAATGATAATTAACAAGGTGTCCGTGTTAAGTGTGTGCCCGTAAAAAGGGGTTCAAGAAACGTACGGTAGCTGGTAAAGATCAAGGCTATCGCATTGTGGGAGCCTTTGTTAAAAGTTAAATTCTAACAAACGAACTATAATTCTACTTTGGCGACGGGAGACTTTCGAGTTTAGAAAAGACAATGTTTTTTGTTGTTCAGCCAATTTCCGGCCGACCCTCTTGATGAAGCGGCCATCGGAGGCACATGTGCCTCTGTTCAAACCTTGTCCCTTAGAAGGGTTTTACTGAAAGCGGCTCTCTCGACCCACATAAATAGTGCTATGTACTCACAAAAGGGTTGTGTGGTGTAAGACTGGGTGATTTTGGGAAAACGGAGCTATTCTGGATTTCACTCATGAAACTTGGCGCTTCTGCATTGCTATCTAAGCTAGGATAGCCTTTCCCACAAAAATTACGCATTAACGCAAAGATTACAAGCGTATTTGCCCCAGATTTTTGAAATACGACAGGAAGAATTACTTCGAAATCCAGGCGAAACTTGCTGCTAGCCACGCAAGCTAAACGAAGTACTGTTTCTGGAAAACGTACACTAATTGACATTTAGTGTCTCTTGTGACTTAAAAGGTTACATAAATAGTAAACGAATAATTAAAAAAGCGGCTTTCAATGCGATGTGTGCGACACCTAAAATTGCGAAATGTGTTCTTTAGTTACATGTAATAATTGGCCAAGGGTGATTTCAAATCACCGTAAGCTCACTTGTGTAAAGTGTTTTTGTAGCTCTAAGTCCGTCATGTTGGCCCGTCTTCTCCTTCGCGAGCATTTTCCAATTTTAGGATCGTATTTTTTACCGCATATAAACACTGTAATTTTACTGGATTCGTACTGTGGTATTATCAAAGAGACTGGGCTTTTTTCTCCTGGGTTCCCAAACTACCTAGAAAGTGTGAGAGTAAACATTGGTTTCACTGTGGTGCGGACTTACGGTCGTTCGGTCGGTCGGTATACGTTGAGTGATTACAAAGTGTTTCTGGGATGGGTAGATTTGCTTACCCATGGTGCTCCGCAGGCTCGCCCGAGAGCTCCGCTATTACAATAATTATCTGATCCACTGCCTCGAATGAAAATAGGTTGACATAGCCATACTACATAGAAAATTAGGCTACTTATTAAATCTTGATCAGTGCTGTGTGACTAAAGAGTGCCTTCTTTTCTTGTCTTTAAAATTAACTGGTGAGAGACTTGCCGGAATAGACTGAAGCCTTTTCTTAAATGCGTATTAGATACAACTGTACTTGGCGCTTTTATGTTAACTCTCCCGCTTTATGTACCTTGTATGCTAAGCCGTGTAGGTTCCCTTTACGGACTCTTACATACATATGGTTGCTTGCGTAATATAGTGGTTGTAATCTCGATAATAAGCAACAGGCAATTTAAAGAATACAAACCTACAACTTCTGTAGCTTAGATAGATTGTCAAATATCCCAAATGGAAGCTGTTCAATTTGGTTATTGTACAGCCACCTGCAAAAATAAGGTTAAGGTTAAGTAAGAATTATCAGTGAAAGACCGCCTACTCCTTGTTTATATATTACTTTTTTGTAAATTTTTTTTTTGTTTCTCGTTGGAGCTATGCTATAAAAACTGTTTTGCACACACCTATTTGAATTGTTTCCTGCCTCCTGGTAAGCTAGCTTTTAATTTTAGATTAACATAACGAGCAACAAGATATATTTAATTAATTTCCACAAGTCCATGGTTTGCACACTTTTATTGTCATTGATTATTTTAGTTTAAAACTAGAAATTGGTTTCAAGGTCAAATGAAGAAAAAAAATTGACATTTTTCCTTTTCTCGTTTTACCTTTACCCAGCAAACGCTAAAAGCAAGCATCCTAAGTGAGATTTGGGCAAAGATTTTTCTTTCAAAGCCTCCATACAATCCGAGCAGTTACGAAGACTTTTGAATGACCAAACGATTGATATAATGTGTGAGGCAGCGGAGAGCCGTACAAGTTTGAGCCGCCGGTTTTGGAAAAAGAATCTTATGCCTCTAACAACTCCTTCGATGGCTTAAAGCGTGAGCGTATGATTCATTTCCTCTATAAATGGCTGCTATGAAAGCGACGATATATCATTGAAGTGAATACGTTCAGGAATTCCTTCAGGAAGTTTTGGGATCTTTAATCCTTACCCCACGCTGTTTCTTTATTCGGTTTTTGTTGCGTTCGCATTCACGTAGAGGTCCGCTTTGAATGCGAATACAAATGCAGAATGGTATTGTTATTTAGAGTTATTATTTTAAAGAGTTTCTCAGTGACCCATTTTGATATTTGCGGGGTTTATATGTCATAATATCTCTTATTTGGTAGGAAGGTTTAAGGGCTTTACTCTCTTGTAATAAACTATTTAGGAAGTAACTCGACTTTTATTCGATAAAATCAAAAAATGGTCGCTGCATTTGAAGAAAACAGTTTTCTTGGGACGGGAGCTTTATTGCTGCCATCTGAATATAGCAAGGCATAATAAGTTCTCCGCATTATCTGTCACGTTATGTCCAGGTTTGCACACAGCAGCAAAAATTGCGATTTTTCGTGTGTTGCGAAAAATCGCAAGTCTGACTATTTTTCGGACTAGTCGCGGTTTTTCGCAGTTCTTTGTCATGTTAATCAGTTCACTAATTCACTTTTTTGTCCAAAACGTTTCCGCTTTACTTGCCATTTTGTCATTTCCCTGTCAGCGCAATTTAAGCATATCTACAGGCAAAAGCCAACGCAGCCAATCTTTAAATAAAGGTTTGTTATCTAAAGGTTCGAGTGATATTCGTGAGATTCCATTGTATTTCAAGTTTCATCATTTTATGCCTTTTTTAAACTAGGAGTTTTCGAACACGAGATCAACATCATTAATTTTTTTTTCAACTGGTCAAAGTTATTTATTCACATTACATCTTGAATACAGCATCATTCACTTCAATGTAACAATTATTTTCACTAGTACATCTAAATTATGTGGTCGTTTCGCCCTAAAGTGGATTCGCCCGCACTTGTTACAGTCGATTCGACCGATGACAAACAACACTCTACAACAAAACTTTTTAAAGATGCTTTTTGCTTGGATTATTTTGCCGCCATTACTTAAATAGGTCAAGCGTTCTGCACGATCTTAGAAATCTCGACGATTGCTACGTCGATCTTGAATATATTTTGTATAAAGTCGTCACTGCAAAATGTTGTGGATCACTATATGCTGTTACTTATATACCGACTTATATATCGCGCGCACAAGTTCTGTCATATAACACCTCTACTCGCAGAATTACATTGGTTACCAGTGCGCTCTAGGATACATTATAAGATACTCTTGATAACTTTTAAAATTTTGCATGGCCTATCACCTAAGTACCTTTCAGATTTAATTAGTATTCAACAGCCTTTGTCCTACAATTTGAGGCGCAACGACAATGGTCGTTTGTTGGAAAGACCAAGTGCGAAAACCAAGAAAACAATGGGAGACACAGCTTTCCAGGTAGCTGCTCCTTTCGTATGGAATAAGCTGCCAAGGTCCGCGTGCGAAGCAACGAACTTAGAATCTTTTAAGACTTTAATTAAGACATTTTTATTTAAGGAATCATTTCAGTTATCTTAGTATATCTATATCTATAAATATTTGTAATTATCTTTTACTCATTTAAATGTAAATATTTTTAAGATTTATGATAAAAAGATTTGTAAAATTTAGTTATTAATTACTATTGTGATGCGCTGTTAAATATTTTATAGAAAAGGCGCAATACAAATAATAAATACTATTATTATTAGTAGTAGTAGTAGTAGTAGTATTACTTTCACTTTGACGCTTATTCCTTGACAAATCAACCTCGTGCAAATCCAGAAGTAATATTCCTCAGGTCTTTAATGCTCATGCCCCTACAACAACACTATACAGGTGATATACTTCGTTCTTTATCCACCAACCCCAGCTAAGCCTTCTTAATTCGAATCAGCCATTCTTGTTTTACAGTATTCGGCGACTTCGGGACTGCCACCGAAGACTAGAAACATTTTTACGCCTAGTCCATTGCCAATTTATTTCATTGGGGAATATGGACGGCGAACATGCATAGCTAGGTCGGTTGCGGGTTCCATTAAATCTGACTGAGACACCGAAAAATGGTCATAGTTAAACCTGATTGCTTTAACTTACTAGCACCTTAATTTCTTCTTTCGTGGCCTCTATCTGATTGCCCAGAAAGTACTTAATTTAAAAAAAAAACACTTTTAAATTAATACTGACAACGTAATAAAAATGAAAACTGGTCAATAATTACAGGTTTCGAACAGGTTTTTGGATTTAAACTTGAACACTTTTTGCTATTTTTTCTTAAGTTCAACTACGGAAAAATCAATGTCGGCCGAACCACATGTAATCGATGTTTTTTAATGCTCATGGACCCAAACAATAACACTATGCATGTAATATACTTCGTTCTTTAATCCACAAATCCCAACAAAGCTGTTGAATACGAAGCAACCATTGCAATTTTATTAAGATTTTTGGCGACTAACGAACTGCTCACCGCGGTAGCAGTACACTTTCACGTACCTAGTCCATTTTGAAATTTGCAACGCTTGAAATGTGGCCAACTTCCATTTTGTGAAAAAAATGTTAAATTCCCTGCCCAACGTAGCTACTTAATGTTAATTTGAAAATTGTAAAATCGACGCAGTTCAAAAGGGTTTTAACCGACGTTTCGGCAATGCTGCCTTACAAGACTAAATGAGACTATTTTTGTACCCTGAACTGAAAAGACAGCATTCCTAATCGGTAAAAACTCCTTTGAACAGCGTCGATTTTACAATTTTTAATCAACTTTCATTTTGGCCGAGCTCGACCTCGGGTTAAGTTTTGCAAAATTAAAGATGGCGGATCAAGTGAAGCTGCCGAAGGTGAACTAATTTTCCATAAAAGATGCACTGAAGCGAGAGAAATCAAAATTTCAGCGGGGAATTTGGAACCCACATACCCTAAAGAATTTAGGCAAGACATTCCACGAACTGAACAAGCTGGCTGAGTCAGTTGTGAAAGGGAATTCTGGTGGGATTCGAGAGCGCACCAATTACTACAGGATCGGCGAGATTATGTCCCCTCGCGCAAAGACCGCAGTTATCCACCGTATTATTTTAGTCCAAAAATGAGCATAGTACATCCGTGGATGATTTGCTTCGACCTTCCCATGCCTCATGGGGTCTTTGATCTCTTGAACAAGGAGATTCTTGGTCTGACAAGATTTGGGATAAATACACCAAGTTCAGTGACTATTATATAACATTTTCAAACCTGAGAAGATTATCTTATCTCTTCGACCGGTTCGAAGATTGTGGTGGGATTAGAAAGCAACTTGGTAAGGGAAAAGGAGAGGCAAAGCTGACTGTGAACTACGAGAAGAAGGAAACAATGGTCTACAATGCTAAAGAGCAGATTTTGAGAGCAAAATTTTTTTTATGGATACTGGAGTTCGTATGGGATTAGTCAGGATTAGTCAACAATGAATAAAGGATGCAATGTTGAATCATACAGTAACAAGTATTTCCCTAATACCTCATTGACAAAAACCTTTGAACCTTTGTGCTTGGACGATAACAAAAAAGACAGAATGCCTACCATGGATCATTGCAAGTATTGCTCATTTTTCTCAATTTTTTCGAGAAATCCCAGTTTTTGCTGGGCACCCTTGTACCTCCTGTAACACTTGACTTAATTTTAGCAAAAGCTGCGATTTCTCCAATTTTTCGCAATTTTTGGAGAAGTAGCAGAAATTGCAGAAATCGCAGTTTTTGCTGGACACCCTTGTACCTCTTGTAACACTTGACTTAATTAATTTTAGCAAAAACTGCTATTTCTCCATTTTTTTGCAATTTTTGGAGAAATCGCAGTTTTTGCTGGACACCCTTGTACCTCCTTTACCACTTGAATTTAGAAATTTTAGCAACTTTGCTACTGAGTGCAAACTTGGACATATCTAACAACAACAACAACAATTTTTATTGAAAATTGGAAAATAACTAATTACATTACTTTCCCACCCGCAAATAGCTTATAAACTAATCGAGGCGGGGGGAGCTGAAGACATATTACAAAACAAGATTTATATAATTATAGATGGACTAAATCACAGTGAAGACACTACTATACAGTAAATAGAATTAAAACTAACATAAAACAAGGCAAGTACATAACGATTACGAAGAGAGGCTAACCTAAAGTATTAAATAACTTAATAAGACGGGAGACTTCGACATAATCATCTTCTGACCGCAAGAAATTTAGTAATAATTCCTTTATTTTTTACGAAAGGACGAACGTTTAAGTATTTTAATCGAATAAGGAATAGAGTTCCAAATTTAGGCACCGATTCTCGTGAAAGAGGCATACATTTTATCAGTTCTAGAGAACTTAACATAAATCGAATCGCTAGAGACAGATCTTTTTCTGTAGTTATGAACCTGACTTGTTTTAACGAACTGATTGAGTATACTAACTGGTGCTGTCTGTCTGTTGATATCATACAATAAATAGCTACAATCTCTGAAAAATAGGCTAGGCAGGGGAAGGCAATTTGATTTGAGAAAGAAGGGTACGGTGTGTTGCTTAGACTTACTGAGGAAAATGAGACGTAAGGCCCGTTTTTGTAGAGTTACGATCTTTCTTTGAAATGTCAAGCCACAGTTTCCCCAACCACAAATACCATAAGTTAAGTAAGGGACAATTAATGAGTTGTAAACTGAAAGTAAAACACGACGAGGGACATAATCTCGAATCTTAGCTATAATTCCTATCGACTTGCTGATTTTGTGACAGACAGATTCGATGTGGTATTTCCATGAAGGATTTGAATCAATCATTAAGCCAATATATTTTACATAATCTTTCATTTCAAGGTTTGCGTAGGTGTTAGTCACGGAGTCAAGAATTCTAATCCTAGGTATGAACGGCATATTCTTTTGCCGGGGACGAAAGATTACAAATTTTGATTTTTTTTATGTTCAAAGACAGTTTGTTGGCCTTTAGCCATTCGTTGACGTTGCCAAGCTCGCGATAAACAAGTGTTTCGAGTTCCTTTAGGTTGTCATTTGCAAGTATTATACTAGTATCGTCAGCAAATAGGTGAAAGGCAAATAACGAAGAGGACTTGTAAATATCATTGATGTACAGTAGGAATAAGAGTGGTCCGAGGACTGAGCCTTGTGGCACGCCGCACAAGGTCGTCTCAGCCTCAGACACAACATTATTAACTTCCGTAGTTTGCTTTCGATCAGTCAGGTTTGATCTGAACCAGAAGTTGATTACACCTCTAATACCATAATTTTCAAGTTTAGCCAATAAAATCTCACGGTTAACAGTATCAAAAGCCTTCTTGAGATCGATGAAAACACCGCACGGAAATTTACCGTTGTCCATATTTTGGAGAATTGTGTTAACAATATCTTTATCTGTAACAAACATTTTAGGCATTAGGAGCTTGGTCACCGGCTTCTGCATGTACCACTAAGACTAAAAGATGGTAATGCCTGACGTAGGCCTTGTACAAGGACGTAATAGTTTAATTCTGTAATTTAACCATATGGCTGTACTGCAGCCATAATCGGAGTAGAAATCGCAAGCGCCAATCCACGCGGTTCCATGGCTAATCGCGCTGTTTTTAGGAAGATTGTTGAGCCACTCTCAACGTTATCAACTCGCGCGGAAACCCGCAAATTTTACAGGTTCCTGCATGGAGTTTCAGGAGATGGGCGATCTTCTTGTAACTTTATTTAAGATGATCTTTAAACTTTCCAAATGCTTTATATCTCATATGTAATATACACCTATGTCATATCTAGTATTAAATATATATTATCTGTATTTTTCCATCCATATAAGAAGAGAAATCCACAACAGCTTTGCTACGCTTCAAGCGTTGCTTTTTTTTATTTAAAAAAAACTTCAGCCAATCTATTTTAACTATTTCCTCGCAGCTCATTTGGGCTGTATTATCTAAGCATTTCCCTCGTTATTTCTTATATTTTCGTAATCTCCAAAACTAACGCAAAACGGCAATACCTTAGGTAGAAATATGTACACGATGTATCTCTTGATGTGGCTTAAAAAAAATCATGAAGAGGAATAAAAGGAATAAAATATTTATGCATTGCATTATACTCAGAACTGGGATGACTTTGTAGTTGTTTTTAGGCTCGTCTCTTTCTTCAGTGCCAGAAAAAAAAAAAACAGAAAGATCTTCATCAACTAATTGCATTTGCCATTAGTTTTTACCGCTGGTGGCGGTAATTTTCCACTTTCCTTTCCCTGATTTTCTTTTTTTTTTTTTTTCACCCGGACGGGATATTCTTTGGACGACATCTCCGACATCTCTTCGTCGTTAGATTTATCAAAAGCACTTTCACTACAATGTTTACAATAACCGGAATCACGTCCATACTCATCACATTTATAGTCAGTTTCAAGAAGGGACAATGATGACAAAAGGGAATTTATTCATGTTCCTTAAAGGCAATTTACGATGCCAGTTTGTGTATACTTTGCACGGTGTTCTTGCAAAAATTATATTTCGCTCGTGTGTCACACGGGATGGCGCAATTTCTAAAAAAAATGGCACATTTGAGCATTTTGATGGAACCAACCCTATTACTGGAAAAGGCGTTTTCTACAGTATCCTACAACGCTTTTGGGTGATGTTGGTATCTTAATGTTGTTTGTATGCTAGCTGCGTAGGTTACTCGTACGGAATCGTATGTATACGTTGATGAAGAAGAGTAGTATTTTAGTTTCTTGAACATTAGCAACAAACAGAGAAAAAAAACTTACAACTCTCTTAGTTCAGATAGATCGGAGAAGATCCCAGGTGAAAGCTGCTCAATTTTGTTGGTGTGCAGCGTCCTGCAAGAATGAGTTAGTTAGCGTATCTTCATGACACAAATGATTCATGAGATAAAACAGCCTTTTCAAAATCCATTTCAAACCTGGGTTCAATTTAATAAAACGTTAAATTTACAAATGTAGCCATTGTTTTAGAGTCTGAAAACAATAGCTACACTTGCAAATTACACTATTCGTTTTAGAAGTTTTATCAAATTGACCCCTGGTCATTGCTTGTAGCTGACCTCTGTATGTACTGGTAACATGGTCACACTGGTCATTGAAGAAAACTAAATTATTGACGCTCTATATACTATTTTGCATCTGACCTATTACTTTCTCGCCCTCTGGTAAGCTACAATCTCAGACAAAAACCTTGAAACACTGTGGAAAATTCTGCTACCTTTGTCCCCCCCCCCCCCCCCCCCTCCTCTTCCCTTTTGCAATCTTGTTGTAGCCACGTAACATTGTAATCACATCTCAACATTGCAGAGGGAAAGGCACGTGCATAGGTGTTTCAAGGACTTTTGGCGAGGATTGTAAATACGTCATAATTTTCGTATAACATACATGACTGACAAGATACATATAAAAGATGACAGAAATCGTATCGTTCGTTAACGCGATTTATTTATTGTGAAGTTTTCTTTGCCACAATGCCTGTATAGGATATGCCGGCAATAACATGTCTTTAATTAACAATACGAGGTTTATGCAGGGGCTGAGTCTTATTCCGGTCAAAGAGAGAGAAAGAGTGTCTGGCAAGGTTTCCAATCAAAGATTTGTGAACTCGTGTCTGGCAAACTCTCCAAGCGTTTATATATACACAGTTATACGCACCTTATAACTTGTGCTTAACGAGTGTCTTTTGGTCCATAGCTTTCAAAACAACTGATCCACCGAATGTCACTGATAACACGTAACGCAAAAGAGTATCGAAGTATAACTGGACAATAAATGTCACAAAATCTACCTAAGTGGTCACTTCGGGATTTTCTGTCTTTACGTCATCCTAACCATTTCGTACTTGCGGGCGCAAACAATAGAAACGTCATCATTACCTACCGATTCCTCGTGGCCCCTGTTCAAGCAAATCGAGATTTTTCTATATTGACTGTATGACTGTATATTTCAACTGTAAGTGCTTTCCTTAATATACGCGCGAGTTACTAGAGTGCCTCCTCGGGTTTCGCCTCCTGGACGAAATCCCTGTGGGGGCATTTAACAAGGTCTCCGTGTTAAGTGGGTGCCCGTAAAGAGGGGTTTAAGAAAGGTACGGTAGCTGGTAAAGATCGAGGCTATCGCATTGTGGGAGCCTTTGTTAAAAGTTAAACTCTAACAAACAAGCTAATATTCTACTTTGGCGGGACTTTCGAATTTAGGAAACACAATGTATTTTGTTGTTCAGTCAATCTCCGGCCGACCCTCTTGGTGAAGCAACCATCGGAGGCACATGTGTATCTGTTCAAACCTAATTGTTCCTTATAAGCCTTTCACTGCAAGCGGCTCTCTCGACCCACATAAATAGTGCGATGTACTCACAAAAGAGTTGTGTGGTATAAGGCTGGGTGATTTTGCGAAAACGGAGCTATTCTGGATTTCACTCATGAAATTTGGCGCTTCTGCATTGCTATCTAAGCTAGGATATCCTTTTTGCACAAGAAAATTAGGTATTAACGCGAAGATTACAAGTGTATTTGCCCCAGATTTTTGAAATACGCAGGGAAGAATTACTTAAGAATCCAGGCGAAAATTGCTGCTAGCCACGCAAACTACGCGAAGCAATGCTTCTGGAAAACGTTCATCACTAATTGACATTTAGTGTCTCTTGTGACTTAAAAAAGTGGCCTCTGAAGCGATGTCTGCGACACCTAAACTTGCAAACTCTGTTCTTTAGTTGCACGTAGTAATTGGCAAAGGGTGATTTCAAATCACCGTTAGCTCACTTGTATAAAGTTTTTTTTGTAGCTGTAAGTCCGTCATGTTGGCCCGTCTTCTCCTTCGCGACCATTTTCAAGTTTTGGCATCGTATTTTTTACCACCGTAATTTTACTGGATTCGTACTTTGGTATTATCAAAGAGACTGGGCTTTTTTCTCCTGGGCTCTTAAACTACTAGAAAGTGTGAGAGTAAACGTTGGTTTCTCTGTAGTGCGGACGGATGGTCGTTTGTTCCGTAGGTGTACGGTCAAGTGATTACAAAATTTTCTGGGATGGGTAGAGTTAATTTACTTAGTTCAACACTCGTTTAACACTAAATTCTTCCAAATTTGGTCATCAGTAACTGGTTATGGTGAATTATGCGTGTGCTTTTAGCTAATCAGAATTGAGAAAATATTTTGAATGAATAATAATTGGCAATTAATGAATGCGGCCCCGCTGAGTAGGATATGAAGAATTAAGCAGATCGAGGAGGCTGTTTTTCGGCCGAGGTGGATAACACGTTCCGAGATCTCCTTAATTCTTCAGATCCTACGAAAGTCGAGTTCCCACTAATGGGAAGTATTTTTTCCCAGATTATGACTGTGTGAGACAAGTAGATCATATCAGAGGCTATTGAAATCCAAAAAGAAAACTGGGGGGTAACCACGCATTTTTCAGAGATAACTGCGCTTCAATATTGAGAAAAACGCTGAATAGGCATGTTTTAGAAAAATGATACAAAGTCATTTTTTCCCCAAATTTTAGAGTGTACACGTGAACTGGCACAAATGCAATAATAATTGTAACAAGGTTTCAAAATCAGCAACAAACGATAAAATAACTGCTCTTTATACGTCTTTTTTTGAAACATCAGCACAACTGAGAAGTTATCAGCGGTTACCCCTCTCCACGCATTTGCCTTAAAAATAGTGTAAACGACATTTTCCCCGAACCAAAAATTGATCGTTTTCTGAGTAGGCTTATTACTTTCATTTGGTAAGATAAAACGTAGTGGTTACCAAGCGTTTTTAGAAGTTAAATTGGTTGGTTTCGACCTTAACTTAATCGCTTTGGGGGTTACTTACAATTTTTCCCATCCCTTCCCCGGTCAGTTTTACTATTGCTTCACTCAACGCGGTGTACTCTGGGATATCCACAATGGCTAACAGTCAGAGAGAACAACAACCCACGGAGGAGAGCCAAAACAGAAAGTAAAACAGGATATTTCATGGACTCTAAGGAAAACAAGTTATACTACTTCATTCAACTGGAGCTTCTCCGTCTCAAAAATTTAACAAAAATTTTTGGAGAAGAGCAATCTCCAAGGTATTAAAGATTACTTCCAGCGCACATAGAGTAGTATGGCGAGCTCAAGATCCAAGGCTGGTGCTGTAAACAAACTACTGTACTGTATTAGAAAATGGCCGACAGGGACTCTTAGACAGGTACTCGTTCAATCGTTTGCTTACCTTTACATGTCCTCACGATTTTTTGAACTGCAAATGTAATATGGATTGTAAACCTTCTATCGTTTTTTATCATTTTACCGAGTACCTCGATCGAATATGTTATTAAACTTGCATACATTCAATGAGCTTATATCTGTGCTTTGCGCTATCTCTTCCCGGCTTTGCCACAAGTGTCATATAACATCAACGATTTGCATAGACTCAAGTTCCATACAAGAGCTCTCTTTTAAAAAAGCTGAATACTGCGAAAGTAGTTGTACCGAATGCGTGTGTGTACCGTCGTATATATATAAACCGGGCTTTAATGATCATGTTATATATTTCGTTTTGATTTTTTTTTTACTGTAGCATTCTGTGTCATGATCATTCACCATTTTTCGTTCCTAAATGTTAATTTTAGACTTAACAGTGTCTGTTAAACCTAAGAAAGTCTTAGAACGGAAATACTTTATTTTACCTTCCAACTTTAGTTTGTAAACAGCCATATAGCAGCTATGTCTAAATGTCCACATTATGTGTGGCGTGAAATTGAACCTTAAGAAATACTATCTACACGACAAGTTGCCCAATGATTGAATAATTTCAATGCTTAGTAAAGCCAAAATGCTTAAATAACGATGATAATAGTAAAAAGCATAACAATTTTTTACGATCTTTTTCTACGATGAAAGAGTTTTCTTTGCGGTCCGCAACTGTTTGTGAAGCTGCGATCTCAGCAATCCAAGCAATCTTGTGATAGCTTTTTTCTTGTTTGTTCAACAAATAAAAGCCTCGGACTCTCAAGAAAAGGGACATCTGTATGTACTCGAACGCTTTAAATCTATCTTCTAGTGAAAAATTACATAAAAACGAACAAAATTTAAGACCCAAGCTCCAAGTGTAACATCTTGAAGCAATAACTTTTGATGTTTTAGAATTGATTTTTGTTTGACTATAAAATGTTCGGTCAGATCGATCATACGGCAGAAATAGCAACATGAGCATACTTCTTCGGTTTTCAAAGGACTGACAAGGTAAATAGAAATTATTTTTCATCTGTTGAAAAACGACGCATCTTTTCCACAAGAAATAACTAGAACCTTCCAGACTTACAGGACACAAAGCCAGTCCGCGTGTCCTGCGTATTACGCATTTCTTTCGCGTCGCGCGCGACAACCTTAGCATGCGCAGAAAATGTGCGCAGTAACAATAGTGGGCACCGTCCTTAATGGCTTTGTTATTCATTCAAAGTAATTCCTAGTTTAAAAACATAGCTAAAACATGCTTTACCTGCATCGATGTTAAGTTCATCTTCGATAGTGTACGTTTAGGTTTGTCCAGCTCCGCAAATATTCTCCAAATAGCAGATATCGCCCTCCGAATTGTCTTCTTGCTGTTTTTGCCATGTTTTTAGCTATTATTTCGCCTAGTTCCAGCTGTAGTTCTTACCCTTGAAACGAGTGAAATGTCTGCCATTTTTTTTTTCACAACCAAAACACTTAAACCTCGTCCCCAGGTCTTCTCGCTAACGGTTCCTAAACCTGTAGCGGACTGCATTTTTTGACGTCATTTCCTCGTTAAACACAACATTCTTCCAAATTTGGTCATCAATAACTGGTTATGGTGAATTATGCGTGTGCTTTTAGTGAGTCTTTAGTCAATCAGAATTGGGAAAATATTTTGAATGAATAATAATTAAAGTTAATTATCTGATCCACTGCCTCGAATGAACATAGCTTTACATAGACTACATAGAAAAACAGGCTACTTATTAAATCTTGATCTGTGCTGCGTGACTAGAGAGTGCCTCCTTTTCTTGTCTTTAAAATTGACTGGTGAGAGACTTGGGAATAGACTGAAGCATTTTTTCAAATGCGTATTAGATACATCTGTGCTCAGCACTTTTGTGTTAACTCGGCTCCCGCTTTATGTACCTTGTATGTTAAGCCGTGTAGGTTCCCTCTACGGATTCTTATATACATATGGTTGCTTGCGTAATATAGTGGTCGTAATCTCGATAATAAGCAACAGACAATTAAGAAAATACAAACTTACAACATTCGTAGGTTAGATAGATGGTAAAATATCCCAAATGGAAGCTGTTCAATTTGGTTTAAAGATTTTTCTTTCAAAGCCTTTATAAAATCCGAGCAGTTACGAAGACTTTTGAATGACCAAAATGATTGATATAATGTGTTAGACAGCGGTGAGCCGTACAAGTTTGAGCCGCCGGTTTTGGAAGAAGAATCTTATGCCTCTAACAACTCCTTCGATGGCTTAAGGCGTGAGCGTATGATTTATTTCCTCTATAAATGGCTGCTATGAAAGCGACGATATATCATTGAAATGAATACGTTCAGGAATTCCTTCAGGAAGTTTGTGATCTTTTATTCTTACCCGACGCTGTTTCTCTATTCGGTTTTTGTTGCGTTCGCGCGCACGTAGAGTTCCGCTTTGATTGCGAATGCAAGTGCACAATGGTATTGTTATTCAGAGTTATTTACATTCATGTACAACACGTTGTGATGTGATGTTCTTAAGTATCCCATACTAAAAGACGAAGGTGATACTTATTTTAGTATTTTGATGCAATTTTGTCAAATAAACTGTGCATTTGTGACCATTTAACCATGCACACTTGGCGAGAGAGCATTTGATGCCGTAAAAATTCCACGTCATGTCATAACCTCATGTATAACAGAGAGATCATAATAATTTTAACACCGTGTGTACAAATAGCGCTGTCATTGAGACGATTTAAATATTATTGTTTCTTTGGCCTCTTTTGGACAGCCCAATATGATTCTTTACAACACCCATATTTGTATTATGCATGCTGTAATTAATGATAATATTATAAATAATCATAATCTAGTAATTTGCTTAAGTATCTTTTAACATAAAAATGATCAATGAGAAAAAATAAAAATGAAAATGGGAATTTTAAATTTATCGAAGGCGTCTCAAGTAACCAAAACAGACACTGAAGGTGTCCAGAACCAATACAACCTACGCACTGTACATAGTAGGCTCATTCCAACGATTAATTTAAAAAAACAAATGGAAATTCAAATTTTTTGCTACTGTGTGCAAACTTGGACATTTATCTGTAACAAACATTTTAGGCATTAGGAGCCTTGGTCACCGGCTCCTAGATGTACCATTAGGACTGAAAGACGGTTATGCCTGACGTAGGTCTTGTACAAGGAAGTAACAGTTTAATTCCGTAATTTAACCATTTTGCTTTTCCAGCACATGAGGCTTAGCACAATAATACTGTTAATTATAAGACTTAAAATTGGCAATGCTAAAAAAAAGTCTTTGAAATACGCATTACCCACAACTGTTTGTTTTTTACTGATTTGTACTGAGCCATAATCGGAGTAGAAATCGCAAGCGCCGAGTCCACGCGGTTCCCTGGCTAATTGCGCTATTTTAAGCAAGAATTGAGCCACTCTCAACGTTATTAACTCGCGCGGGAACCCGCAAATTTGACAGGCTCCCGCACGGAGTTTCAGGAGATGGGTGATCTTCTTGTAACCTTCCTTAAGTGATCTTTAAACTTTCCAAGTGCTTCATATCTCATATGTAATATATACCTATGTCATATCTAGTATTAAATATATATTATCTGACCAATGAGAAAAAATGAGAATGAAAATGAGAATTTTAAATTCATCGAAGGTGCCTCAAATAATCAAAACAGGCATAAAAGGTATCCAGAACCAAGCCACCCTAGTCACTGTACAGACCCTCATGCCAACGCTTAATTTAAAAAAACAAACAAACAAACAAATTAAAATTCAACAGGTACGACAACAGATGCCCCAACACTGGGTAGACCGTCACATTTTTTAGCTATTCGATATTCGATGAGCTTTATTTTCTTAAGAAACCATGAAGAAACCTTGAAACCTTCGAGTGTTCCCTTTAAGCAACGTTTGGTGAGTTGATATTCATAGTACTTTAACAGTTTGCTTTGCACCAGATGTCCGAAGGAAAGACAAAGGAAAGTGAAGAGCGCTTTCATTAATGTGCAGCAATACCCAATTTCGCACAATAATAGTCTAAATTTAGCATTAAAACAGTACATTGTTGATACGGTTACACTGAAGCATTCAAAATAGCTCATGCACGTTAAGCGTGCCTATGTTCTTTTGTTTTGGGGTATTGGTAATGTGCGATATTGATTTTAAAACAAAAGAAAAGAAAATTTAAACCAGGGATAAAATCGAACCACAACATATACGTGGTTGCTTGCCCACATTAATGTTGTGGTCTTGATAATAAACACAGACAATGTAAATAAAAAATGAACTTACAAGAACTTTAGCTTAGATAGATTGGAAAATATCCCAGGTGGAAGCTGCTCAAATTTGTTGGAGTCTAGCCACCTGCAAGAATTAACGGGACACGGTAAATCGTTAATTTATCAGATGGTTGATCTTTCTTGGTTGTTTTTTTCTGCGAGGATATTTGTTGTGTCTAGAGTTCAAAAGAATCATCGATCTGTTTTCTTTTAGTGGAAAAAGAAGAAAGGGAGCTTTTAGTTGAGAAATTTGCCCTCAAGGACTTCAACCTGATTGGTTTCTTCACGGTGGAGCTCTTGTCCTGTTCCTGTTTTGAAGAAGCCAAAGCAGCAAAAGTTTTTAAATGGAAAGGAATGTACTTTGAGTTGTTGCATGATGTTTTAAACATTTGACTTCCAATTGAAATGAAACATAAAATGCGCCCTGATTTGGCTAAGGGACAAAAAAGACCCTGTATATTTGCGGATGCCTTGTGCTTTATTGATTACGCGGAGTTTTTTTTTTTTTGCTTTAGCGAGTTATATCTGCGATGTTACGTTTTTCCCATCTTATGTGTCCTTTTTTCCAAGAATCTTCGAAGTGTGGCCATTTTCGAGACGGGACGCGGATCGTAGACTTGCCAACTTGTCCCGTCAAGGCCTTGGAGGTCTACATCTCGTGGCTCGAATCAAACTTTCAGAGGATTTACCGCTGTACAGGGCCCTTGCTGCTCCTCGTTCAAAAGAAAGAGTACAAAGCCAAGAGATTAGCTATACAAGAGCTAGAGAACTCATCAAGGACGTTTTAGAGATTTTACCGGACGGATCGAGGATTAGTGTTTATAGCCTTAGTGCTGGAGGAGTCACTTCTGCAGCTAAAGCCGGTGTCGCTGGTAGATTTTTCAAGCGGCATGGTTGTTGGGCGAGCGAGAACGCCAAGAATGGCTACGTTAAGGACGATTTTAATTATTGCCTATCAGTCACAAAATCTTTGGGATTCTGATTTATGCTTTATTGTAAAAGTTATTATTTTTTCGTTTTAAACCGTGCCCGGCAGGTCGGGAGGGTTCTATTCACAGGGCCGGGGTTTTTCCTCAGTTTTTGCCCCAGCGTGCGCGGTAAGGGTTTGCCATCCTTTGGATGGTCCCTGGTTCTCTCTCAGGTTGAGATTTCCTTTTTCTTTCATAAGCTACTATAATTGTATGCACCTTTGTAGTTGTTGAATTAGCTTACTCAATAAACGTGCGGCCTCCAGTGGGCACGCGATAGCATATGGTGTGTGGTTGTTGTTGTTGTAACGTATGGGTATGGTGGTCTGTAGGGAATTTAGACGAGAGCAGGAAATTTCATGATAGGCCGGCGGTAATTGTGTTAACTCTTCCAATTTCTAAAAGCTCAAAAATAGATATTTGAACACTAAATGCCAGTTTTTCTTACTTCTTGTAGGCTTTCCCATTGCATAGTTGCTTTTCTAAGCAAGGAGCGAGGAGAAAAGTCAAACTGGATCAATTATAGGCATTTTGAAACACCGAACTCTTCTAGCTTTTTAGGCCTTTTTGAGACTCCGACCTTGAAAACCGATATTCTATTTTTTCTGGCAAATAAAAAGCTTTTGGCGGAAACAATTTAGTTCGCGTTTCTTATCTACCTAAAAGCTATCTATGGACGAAAAAATGAAAGAAATCGATTTTTCAACTCTTGTCACTAAATGTTCGATATTTCCTGACCCTCGCTCTCAAACTCGAAAGACACTGAAAGATTTCTCCAGTGGTCCTCAAATGTATTCTGTTTTTATTTGTAAGTTGATAATTCCAGAATCTAAACCCCTGCCATCCGCTTTGATAATTCTTTTGCCCGGAGGTAGTGTCTCAGCAAAGAAATAGTTCCTCAAGCATTATAACTATTTTAAAATCTTGACAAATTTATTTTTTAAACTCGGAAGACTCAAAAACATTATTATTTTTAAACTAGATCGAAAGACACTAAAAGATTTTTCCAATGGTCTAAACTGTGTTCTGTTATTTTATTTGTAAGTTGATAATTCCAGAATCTAATTAAACCCCTACCATCCGCTTTCATAAGTCTTTTCCCTGGAGGTAGTGTCTCAGCAAATATAAGCAATAATATGTTCCAATTACTGGACCAATCAAAAGTTGTTTTTCCTTAGTCATAACACCATTACAAGCCTCGCAGCGTCTGGCTGCTATGAAGTGACGTAATCATCCAGTTGAGTATCCATCATCGTAACACTTTTGTGGTCAACTACCGCAGGGCTCGTAAAGTGCTTTTTTCAGCCCCCTGTGGAGGAAGTCTGTTTCTTTTTAATTGAGTCAATAAATGTACTTCTTACTTTCACGAGGTTTGATTTTGCATAAATTATCAAAAATTGTGTTAAGCGGAAAATTTACCTACGGTTCGCGGGAAACGGAACTTCTAGCTAAAGCGGCGCAAGACAAATGTATCGAGAGTCGAGGATGTGCTTATAAACTATTCACCATGCAGCGAAAGAGAAGTCACTGGGATGTTAGCCCATTTAATGGCAATTTTATCAAACCAGGTTGCGACCATGTTCACTTTAGAACTCGGCAACAACGGGGGCACCCAACGTCAATTTTTGGAAAATATCTGTTCGGAGGACGATTTGAGATCTAGAATTTTCGGAACGTAAAATTTCTTGCTTGCCTGCCTCTCCTAGGATTCTCGAACATCTAAAAAATGGTATAATTGCCCATTTTAAACGGATTTTTACCCTAAAAAGGTCACCTAGAATTTTCGGGAGCCTTTTTTCTGGCTGAAGTTTTAGAAAAGGTAAGTTTTGATCCCTATAATTTTCGGATCACTAGACTTTCAGCTAGGAAATCCGGACGGATGAAAAATTTTTAGGGAATTAAAAATATGCTTTTATCTACCGTTTAAATACTAAAATACATTCAACAATGCTATGTTTAAGTGGTTTTGAACTATATTCTCGTTGGGTGCCCCTGCAACAACCTCGTTTGGCGCGCTTCTCAATACTTCCAAAACATTAGGGACACCCAACGAGAATATAGTCCAAAACCCTTTTAAACATAGCATTATTAAACGTATTTTAGTATTTAAACGGTAATATAGGCATATTTTTATCCCCTAAAAATTTTTCGTATGTTCGGATTTCCTAGCTGAAAGACTAGTGATCCGAAAATTATAGGGATCAAAACCTAGCTTTTCGAAAATTGGTGGTGACCTTTTTAGGGTAAAAATTCGTTGAAAATGGGCAATTATAATACTTTTTACATGTTCGAAAATCCTAGGAGAGGCAGGCAAGCAAGAAATTTTACAACAAATGTTCCGAAATTTCTAGATCTCAAATCGTATTCCGAACAGATATTTTCCGAAAATTTACCTTGGGTGCCCCTGAAACGTGTTGTGATCGGCAAGTAGACTGAGGTACTTACATGTAGTATCGCCAAGCCATTCGAATTTGTATGCGCTATTCTTTATTAGAAGATTCTAGCGAACAGTTATATTAAGTAAATCTGCATGGAAGATGCAATTATCTCCCTACACGCAGCCAGATTATATTCTGCAGGATGGCGGCACAATTCAACGTGTCCTTCAGGTCAGCCCTAATTTATAGTTCATGAGAGTATATAATTGCGGTCTCCCTATTTTTCGCCTAAGCTTTCTTTAATTAAACTTTCATAAAAAACTAAACTACGCAGACGTTCTCCTGGATAACGAGAGACTGAAATGGCTCAGTGAAGGAACTGATATCTGTTTACGAGTCGCAGAGATCCTGGCATATTATTATGCGTAACCACTTCGAGGATATATAACACGATTAGCATTTCAACCCGTAAAAAATCTTTGGACAGTTGTCCTATATCCTTCCTGGTTCATCCAGGTAAACGTCCTGGCATATTACTATGCCTGAGCGCTTCTAGGATATATAACACGCTTAGAATTTCGACCCGCAGAAAAAAGTAAGTTTAAGCAGTTGCTCTATATCCTTTCTGGTTCATCTAAGTAGAAGTCCAGTGGTATATATTATTACGCCTGAGCGCTTCTAGGATAAAAACACGTTTATCATTTCCACCCGTAAAAAACATTCAGGCAGTTGTTCTATATCCTTTCCGGTTCATCCAGTGAAACCTCCGGGCATTTTATTATGCCTGAGCGCTCCTAAGACATATAATACGTTAAGCATTTGACCCGTAGAGAAAAACAAGCCTTCAGACCTTATAACGCTTTCTTTGTATTTGGAGAACCGTAGAAAAACCTGAAACAACAGTCCTAGATATAACCTTCAAGAGGAGTTGCCAGTAGAAAATTTCTACAGGGCAGTGATTTCATGAGCACTATATTAGTATACACTATGGATACAGTGTTAAAACAAGCTCGCACAGTGAATAAACTATATGTAAGTGCGACAATAGCATTCAGTGAGAAAGTGATGCATATGCGTCAAACAGCGAAACAAAAGTTATTTTCATGATCAATATCTTTGCGTTATGACTCTTCCCAAATAGTTGTTTGCTGGCCTATCTTTTCGCCGTAATCAGTATCTTTTTGGTAGATAATCTTAAATGATGTTGCCGTGTAATGGAAATAAACACATTTCTATTTCAAATTAAATTTTAATTAGGATTTAATCAATTTTAACTGTATACACGAAGAGAGAAGAAGGGAAGGAGTGGTGGAGAACAGAATTTCGAACTTAACTTAACTTATCGAACTTAATTCGTTAAAGTTTGTAATATCGATTGGAAAACAAAATACTCAGGTTGTTAATATATTTAATTTTTGCCTGTGTTAGCAATGAGATCGACTACATACGCTGGCTTTAAAATGTTTCTTCTCATAAGACACACGAATGCTTTTAGCAGCAGCCAGAGGCACAAAATTTGTTTGATACCGGTCTTTTAATTAAATTTCACACCATAGGATGATGACATTCAGGCGGTGTGCGCACTGTAATCGCTGAGCATCATGGGCGGTATTCAAAGTCTGATCATTTGTGTCAAGATGGCGAGGAGTAACTATCTCGCAGGAAGCGACTGCGGAGACGAATATTCCTTAAATACGCTGTAGAAATCAGCGATTTGCCTTTGTTTTCTTCCAGAGATGTCTGTAAAAAGAAAGGCTATCGAATTATTGGG
>BOPM01000686.1:94624-113594 GCA_022179025.1 Porites australiensis | reverse complement strand
ACAGTTTATGAATATTGAATGAGAGCAATTTGTATTGTGAAATACTGCTTTCTGTCCATGGTATAAAAGGTTGGTTTGCACGCACCCAGATTTGTGGGCAAGATTTTGCAAAGTAAACTTGTCGAACGCCAAAACGTTGGCCTGATTTTTTTTCTAAGCCTAATTGATCTACGGTGATCAATAGCCATTACGGCTCTTAAATGTGATAAAAGATGATTACCAGTTTTTGAGTGTACATATGAGGCTATCAACTCGATGTAAGATTTGGTTCACTCTTGGGCTGTTTGCAAATTATTTTTCTCTAAAATCAGGTAGCCTTTCCCTCAAAAGTCACGTAAATGTGCTCTAAAGTTAACTGAATTGTGGAATTCGAATACAAGTTTATTGTTTAATTTAAATTATAAATTTACTAATGGGAGCCTCGCTTTTAGCCCTGGCTAAATCTATATATTACTATTAAGGACATAAAAGTGTCTTATGTGCAAATCGCAGGGAATCATTGTCATAAAATGTGGCCATAATATGTCTGGAATAGTCAACGAAATGCAAAACAATGTAAAAATTACACTCACTAAGGACAATTAACACAGTCATGTTACCCACCATCACCAAATCAACTGTATTTTAAAACAATTTGGGAAGGAGTTTACTCACAATTCCTACAAGGAAACGAGATTAACCGCTGCCTGGTTAGCTCAGTTGGGAGAGCGCCGGTCTGCCGAGCGGGAGGTCGCGGGTTCTAAACCCGACCAGACCAACACTCAATCAGGCACTCACATTTTGCGGTCTCAACACCTTTCGGTACCAAACGCACAGTCGAAGAGGGGCTGCCTCATGGGCAGCTGCTCAAGGCTTCTCTGACTCGCAGATTATGCCCTTTAGGCGATGGAAATCCAATGCTTTCCACCTGCCACCGTCTCAGTGAAAGACTTACTCTCATCCCTTGGATTCAGTTTTCACATGCAATCTTTTGCACACGTGATTTTCTCATTACAGACTCCTCAACTCTGTTTGCTATCTTTAGTTTATAATTAGTTTGCGCAGGTGCCAATCTCATTTTTCTTGGTGTATTGCCTTATGTTAACAATGTATTCCAGTAGGGAACAATGTTGTCACTTTCATCTTGTCTTGTACTTTAGTTTCTCAAGTGTACAATAAGTTCGCGCAAGGCCCGATCTCATTTATTGAACTTTTATTCCACGCTGTGAGCTAATTACAGCTGCCTTTTTACTTAGTTCAGATTCTTGGATATGGAACGAGGCTTCAAGCCTTTCAGTCATTTTACTTTGTGCAGTTTTATTCTGTTTACTATCATTAGTTTATGATGGGTTTGCGCAGAGGCCAATCTCCATTTTAGTTAGTATATTACTTAATGTTAAAAATATGTTACAGTAAGGAACAATGTTTTCTCTTTAACTGTTATGTCTCGTATTTCAGTTTCTCTAGTGTACACTAAGTTCGAGCAGGGACCTTTCTCCTTTATTACACTTTTAGTTTACGCTGTTGGGTTGCTTTCATTTACCTTTTTACTTAGTTTTCGCTTAGGATCTTCGATATGTAGCGAGGCTGAGCAGGGACCAATCTCATTACTTCTCTCTTCGATTGACTTGAACTATGTTTAGACATATTTAGAACCTAGGTTAGCCTTTCTCTGGGCCCTGCACTGGCTTCGGATGGGGTCGCCCTGCCCTTTCAAGCAACAAAGGTGACGGTTTTTACCCTCACCTTTGCTGAGAACAAAGTTGTTTTAAGGGTTGGGTCGTCCTTAGGGATGACTGATTGGCGAATGAATTCTGTTCAATGTATTTAATAAATAAATGGCCGTGGCCAAAATTTTGCCATAAACGTGGTCTTTTTGTTTCCCACTTCCTCTGTTAGCATCAAAACGAGCTTAGCCAAAGTCGGGCGTATGGGCGGCTGTAACAATAACATGAGCCATAAAATACCGCAATACCCCTTCACATTTACAGGGTACGTATTCAAAAAACCTTCAATCAAATACTAGTCGTTTAAGACATGTGAGTCGAATCGATGTGCACTTCCAATTTCGGTGGCTTTAGTAATTACACCTCCATCAAACTCTGTAATTCTGACATCACTCGGGCTTGCTGAATGAGCAAAGACAGGGAATGTAGGAAAAGCGTATGCACAATTTTAATCATCAAAACTTAGCAACATACAGATACAAACAAAAGCAAAACTCTGGGTCACATTCAGAACAACTATAAGCTCTAGGATTCTAAGTCAAGAACACTTTGTACTAGCGAGTAACTTGCTTTGCTCTAACGCTCTGCATTTTCTCTTCGCCGCTCATTTGCCCATTCGAAAAACATACCTCCAGCCTCCCAGGCTATGAGATGAAATTGTGTGCGAAATTCTCAAAGTTTAAATCTCGTCGTCCCAGTCTTTTACACTCTTATCCGAAATTAAGCCCCCCCAAAAGAAGTGTGTTGAATTAAACAGTAGGAAATACTAAATGAAAAGCCAGTCTTTAAACAGCAGATTCAAACTTTACTGCTGACATGAGAAAACAAGCTTTCTCGAAACACGCAACGCCTTCTGAGTTAAACTGGATTAGTAATTAACATTACTAAAACATTAAGGAATAGTGTTTCGTCCACTTACAATTCTTTCAAGGAAAAGAGATTTGAAAATATCCCTAGCGGAAGCTCCTCAATCTTGTTGCCCTCAAAATCCCTGCAGGAAAATAAATGAAGGTAATGTGCAAATCAGACAAACGAAAATCATAGCATCGTATTGCCTTTTAGAATGTCAACCTTCAAGAAATAAGCGTTGCAACTTTCAGAAATCAGTTTAGCCTCCCACGCAGACGTTCTTAGGTCTTCGTCACGCGTCCCTGCTCCACCAATGTCAGCTGAAACAAGCGATTACAAACGTATACTAAATATATATATTTCCATGCTCTTACCGCTCGTGGGCATCCTGCAGCAAAAGGGTTAGCGGAACGCCTTGTGTGAGAATTCAAGGGTAAATTGAGCAGGAATACAGGAGAGTTTGAAAACAAAATTGGACAGGTTTTTGCTTACGGACAAGGCTACGCCCACCGCTTTAGGGAGGTCACCCAGGGAACTACATATGAACAGACAGTCTACACTACGATTCGATGTGCTAAGAGCCAAAAGTTTAAAACAATATTACGTTAAGCGAAAGTGTAAAGGCAAACCCCAAAACGCCTTTGGTCCTACTTTACCTCTTAAACAAAGTCAGCTCTATTCTAGCAAATGTCACACAAAACAATCAGGTTTTTACAACCGACAAGGACAAAGATGAGTCTTTCAACCACTTCTTTTTCTCCACCTTCAGCAAAGCGGATGTTGTTTGAACATCACTCTCAACGTCTCAAACTTCTGACTGTACTTTATCAAACAGCATTACGTTTTCTATAGATGAGGCATGGTCTGTCCTCGAGAAAGTAAATCCACATAAAGAACCATGGTCAGACAAGCTCCCGTCATCTATTTGGAAGGAATGCGCTGACGAACTACAGTCTCAGTCAAAATTATTGCGATACATTAGTGTCTTCTCTCCCTCCCAATAATGATGCACAAAATTGGTGAGTTAATTGCGATGTAGTCGTAGTGTGTTGGTGGCCTCCACAGTGATTTGCTTACATTTCTACAGCCGTGAACTGAGTTATTTTGAGCTTTCAGAATGTCCACTTTGCATAAATATTGTTCTGGAGTGCAGTATTGTAAAAACTAATACCAAATACACACCTTCAGAAATAACGCTTAAAGAAACAAGTGTGCCATAAATGTTGGAATAGACACACCAACGATGTATATTAAGAAACGAGGAAAACTCCTGTGCTTCCGAGGCCAGAAAAAAAGGTATCCTCAAAGTGCTAACGGGTCACCATACTCAATTCAACTAATATATTATTCCCTTTAAGCGAAAAAACATGTCACCATGCTCGAAGTCTGAATTACTTGTAGGTACATGTACCAAAGCGCATTGAACATGGACCAACATGAGCCGAACACTAAAGAGGTGATAGTGAAAGCCTTTGAAAAGACCCAAAGTCATCCTTAAGTTATCCCAGTATGTATTGGCAATAATCCCTTGTCGCGGTTCATCAATTACCTCCAGGAACGCCAACAGCGCTGCATTATTGACTGCATTTCCTCAAAGAATCTTGCTGTTACGCCCGGTGTACCTCAAGGAAGCATTACAGCAATTTTTTTCTGGTCTATATCAATGATCTCTCTCTCTCTCCCTGATTACTCGCAAAACTTTTGCACTCTTTGAGTGAAGTCGTCTTTTTCTTGCATCGTACAATATCGTTTTCCTTTGGAGATTAATTAACTTAAGTGTCATTGTCTGAGAAAGTGTTCCAGGGGCCAAAAGTTGTGGTCAACCGATTTGGCTGAAACTTGGCTCAGAAGTTGGCTGTGATGAGATATTTCAAAAGCCACTTTGGCTCACTTCTCTGACTTTTAGTTTTGGAGTTACACGGGGGGTCTCATTTTTTGCCTTTTGAGCACCAAAAACCAGCCTTCCAGGGGGCATTTTGAAAGTGCCATAAGACCCCACTGGTAAATTGTGCTGCCACATGAATTTGACCATGAACTCTACTATAATAGAGCTTTCAGTTTATGCATGAAACTTTGTCCTCAAGCTATTGCACAGAGAGGAGCCTGGGGCTAGAGTTTGGCCAAAATTGATGTTAAAATTACAACCCAAAATAGCCATTTTTCAAACTCCCAGTATATTCACCTGCCTTCTTGCATAACTTCCATACCTATACCACTGTTTACTTTAGTCACCCAATTATCAAAATCAGTTGAGAAAAATTTGGCTTATTATGGTTTATTGAATTTTTGGAACAAACACTTCATGCGCCTCTAGGGAGATGCAAAATGGAATTTTGAGCAAAATTCAGGCCTCAAACAAACCAAATTGTTGCAAGAAGCCCTTATTCTGTATTTGGTAAGTGAAAATGAATTGTCAAAGCCGAATCAGTTTCGTTGTTTAGAAATACACCGACTCTTACCTTAAAATTGATCTAAAAGGTGCCTCTGATTAGCACAACAAACATGATTTAGCAAAACAAGGGTGATTTTTTACTTTGAAAACCTAGTAATCAACATAGAGCACAAATGATAATGTTCTGACCTAGTTATAACGATCTTTTTACAAGATGCTTAAATTTTTGTTTGATTTATATTCAATTTCATGTCATATTTGTAAGCATTACTCCAAGCGTGGGAAGTCTCCATATTTTGTCAGGACCATTTTTCTTATAGCTTCCCCAGATAAAGTTAGCTTAACAGAACGTTCGTTAACATATAATCTTCGTCTGACCTTGTAATAGCCTGAATAGTCTTTGTAAATACCCATCAGCAAAGGAGCATGACCATACATACTTAGGTTATACAAACAAATAGGAGCTTCACTGAGCAGTATCGAGGAAACCTCTGATTTTCCGAGCCCTTTAGAGCTAAAAAAATGAAACTATCCATCCACAGTTAGGAAAGTTGGATAACAAAAAGCTTTTGATGCTTTTTTTAAACAAAATAACCCAAACAAAGCGTTGCATTGAGATGATGCAATTGTTATTATATCAAATTAACTGGCCCGCCATTTTGGACTTAGAGAGTGTGGGGACTGGACCGAGTTCTTATCCAATCCTTCTCCCGTTTAGCGGTAATTAATGTGTTTTCATCATGTGTTCGAAATTCTAGAAAGCGATCTGCTTCAGGATAATTTTTACGATGGCATTTTATTCCTTTGGAGGGGTGATAGTGACATGACTGCACGATTAAAGGGCAAATAGAAGAGTTCAAGTGTGTCTGGGAAAGAAGAGGAAGACCTGGTGATACCAAAGCTACAGGTGATTCAAAAGATCAGTTAGGGATCATAAACGCGCACAAATGGCTTTTATCGCGATCTAGGGGACTTTTCTGAATGATATATATAATTTTTTAAATTGTTTGTTAATGGTTGATTGATTCTCATGTTAATTTCCTGGGTCCTTAAGAAGAGCACTAAACATTCAACAAATTTATGGCAGCAATCTCTTTATAAAAAAAAAAGTACGATAAGAGTAACTTGACAAGTACGATAAGAATAACTTAAAGGTTGTTTTTTGTCTGCTTGAGCTGCTTGTTTACATTCAGCTTGCCATTCGCGTGCACACGCTTATCACGCAATGCACACTTTACCGGTTTCCATTATTTGCCCATTTCGTTGAAGATCTTTGCAAACATGCTGCATCAAAGATTTTCGATGAAATTTAAATTTTCAGCGAAAAAATGTCATTAAAACGTCGTCGCAAAGTCGACCAAATTAGTTGATATTATCGGATTTGCTTGGAATAATGCACAGCCGGTGAACACACACGTGTTGTACTTGAATGGGAACTGACTCTGAATCGTTCTGGAAGAGCACGGAAGATTGGTGTATTTTTGTAGAAAAAAATTGTTTAATTACTTAATTTAAAAATTATTTAAAATAATGTTAATTATTCATTTAAAAAATAATGAAAAAATATATCTAAATAATTTTTGTCACCATGAGTGTTCTCCTAAAATTCCCTAAGAAACTCAATTTTTTTTTGATAGCGAGGGCTTCTTTTGGTGAATAACCGCCGATAAGTTGTAGTGTAGGTTACTCTGATGAAAAACTGCTGATTTTTTGTGCTCAGTGGACAGTACTCTAGACACTGTTGTAGCATGTGAGTGAACTGAGCCCTCTCTTGTTGGTAGGAATTCAAAAAATATAAAAACGTTTTTTCGACGTTTTTGCGTGTGAAATGTTACCAAAATGTCGGGTGAGTGTTTAAACTGCCATTCAATATTCTGCTTTATATACTGCTATTCAAGTTCTCGAATTTGTCAATTTTTTCTAATATTCTTGAGATTTTCTAACATTCCCCCCAAAAAATTCCTGTGCAATTATGTAGTTAATTAAGCCCTCTTACGATTTTTCTTCGACGAAACCGGCAAATAAAGGAGACCGGTGGAGTTTCAATGCAAGGTGGCTTGAATTGTGCATTGCCAAGACAGGCGTGGCCATGTGACAATAAGCTGAATGTAAACAAACATCTTGAGCAGATAGAAAACAGCCTTCAAGTTATTTTTTCTAGAATTTCGAACACACTTGCCTCGGTTGTTCCAAGGCTGGATAGTGCTATCCACTTTGGCCCAGTTGTTCAAAAGTTGGATACCGCTATCCACCGGATAAATCACTATCCAGTGGATAAGTATTAGGGAAACCAATTGCACTATTCAGTGGATAGACATTTATCCGGTGGATAGCGTTATCCACATTTTGAACAACTGGGGCAAGATAAATCTCTATCCAGTAGATAGTGCAATTTTTATTAGTTTCCCCCATACCCATCCGATGGATAGTGATTTAACTGGTGGATAGCGCTACTTAACGTTTGAACAACTGGAGCCTGATCAAAAACACATTAATTAACGCGAAACGGGAGAAGGATTGGATAAGAACTCGGTCCAGTCCCCACACTCTCCAAGTCCAAAATGGCGGGCCAGTTAATTTGATACAATAACAATTGCATCATCTCAATGCAAGGCTTTGTTTGGGTTATTTTCTTTAAAAAGCATTGTTATCCAACTCTCTTAACTGTGGATGGATAGTTTCATTTTTTCAGCTCTAAAGGGCTCGGAAAATCAGAGGTTTCCTCGATACTGCTCAGTGAAGCTCGTATTTGTTTGTATAATCTAAGTATGGTCATGCTCCTTTGCTGATGGGTATTTACAAAGACTATTCAGGCTATTACAAGGTCAGACGAAGATTATATGTTAACGAACGTTCTGTTAAGCTAACTTTATCTGGGGAAACTTTTAAAAAAATGAGCCTTACAAAATATGGAGACTTTCCATGCTTGGAGTAATGCTTACAAATATGACATGAAATTGAATATAAATCAAAGAAAAATTTAAGCATCTTGTAAAAAGATCGTTACAACTAGGTCAGAACATTATCATTTGTGTTCTATGATGATTACTAGGTTTTCAAAGAAACAATCACCTTGTTTTGCTAAATCATATGTTTGTTGTGCTAATCAGAGGCCCCTTTTAGATCAATTTTAAGGTAAGAGTCGGTGTATTTCTAAACAACGAAACTGATTTGGCCCTGAAAATTCATTTTCACTTGCCAAATACTGAATAAGGGCTTCTTGTCAACAATTTGGTTTGTTTGTGGCCTGAATTTTGCTCAAAATTCCATTTTGCATCTCCCTAGAGGAGCATGAAGTGTTTGTTCCAAAAATTCAATAAACCATAATAAGCTAAATTTTTCTCAACTGATTTTGATAATTGGGTGGCTAAAGTAAACAATGGTATAGGTATGGAATTTATGCAAGAAAGCAGGTGAACATACTGAAAGTTTGAAAAATGGCTATTTTGGGTTGTAATTTTAACATCAATTTTGGCCAAACTCTAGAGCCAGGCTCCTCTCTATGCAATACCTTGAGGAAAAAGTTTCATGCATAAACTGAAAGCTCTGTTATGGTAGAGTTCATGGTCAAATTCATGTGGCAGCACAATTTACCAGTGTGGTCTTATGGCACTTTCAAAATGCCCCCTGGAAGGCTGGATTTTTGGTGCTCAAAAGGCAAAAAATGAGACCCCCCGTGTAACTCCAAAATCAAAAGTCACAGAAGTGAGCCAAAGTGGCTTTTGAAATATCTCATCACAGCCAACTTCTGAGCCAAGTTTCAGCCAAATCGGTTAACCACAACTTTTGGCCCCTGGAACACTTTCTCAGACAATGACACTTAACCAGGCTTAGGGCGTTCCACAAGTTGCTCGGCAACTTTTTGGCAACTTCTCGTATTTCGAGCAACTTTTTGCATTCTGAGCAATTTCTCTAGTTATCTTCTAATTCTGAGATATCGGAGAAGTTTTTAGTGCTTAATTGGTCTTTCTTCCATATTTCACACCGTTTTAGTAGACAATTTATGAGTTTCCTGTGAAAAGGAGACAAATCCCCCCCTCGGGCAGATCATGAGCTCGAGAGAAAAGAAGTCGGGCTGCTAGGTCAGTGGTTTTTAGAGAAAATTCAAAATGGTGGACGAAGATTCTCCTGATTCTCACTCAACTGACTTGAGTATCTCGGGTGAAGAAGGTCATTGAACAATTTTATTGGCTCATTACATTTTTTGGTCTTAATTGAGGACAAAGTTATTTAGCAACGCTGGTTACACCGCAAAATTGCACAAAAATGCTTAGAAATCTTCCTTTCGTTGTACAATTTGCATATTTTAGCACCATACCACAAAAAGTTTTAATTTTTCCAAGCAACATTTTAGCAGCTTTCGTTATAAAAAGCATCTTTTGATTTTTTTTTTTTGAGAAATTGAAGGAAACGTTTTGGAAAATCACGAGCAACTTGTGGAAAACCCTAACCAGGGTTATAGAGCGAGAATAGAATTGAAAAATTAAAATCCAATCGTTTTTGGTGAATGACAACATCTCGTAGGTAAATATTCTATGCTTTCTATTGTATCACGCTTGTTTTCTCACTAAACGAAAAGCTTTCCTTTCGATGGAGATGCCGCAAATTCAGATTTAGAATCCTTTTTACTTTTTAATGAAACTTATAGGTAAGTTGCTTTGCAAGAAAACCTAGCTTCTCTCATAGGCGAAAATTTGTTTACATTCGCCTTTCTCGTTTACATGCTCTTATCATTCTCTGATCAAGCTATTAAAAAACAGTTCTTAATATTTAAGGGAATAATGTTAGTAACTGCCACAGGTCAAATAAATGCGGTATTAAAATTAAGAATTGTCATTAGATCGTACGCTCGTATCCTCAAATACATACAAATAGCTTGGGACTCCGAGTGCTATGGCACGCAACACAGGCGGCCCACTCATTTGGAGACAAAGCATAAAATCGACTGTGACCGGCCAAACAAGGCTCAAGGACAAACAATACGTTGTGAGTACAATGGCGAATTACACTACCAAGTACCAACGCAAAAAGAATATTTAATTTGGCGGTATGTCCAATAAAGAGGAAATAATGAGCTATAGTACAGATCTAAGACTCTAACTTTGTACATCGATAAAGTTTAAGCTGTCCACGTTGGTTCAGATGAACTCCATCGTGCAATAAGAATGACTGTGTTGTCCTCCAAAATCCCCTGTGTCTCCAGTAAAATGCAAATGGAAGGGGCTGTAGGACAACGCGCAAATAATCCGTCAACGTGCGAATGCGTACGTTTAAGTGCGCGTTCTCTCTTAGTATAGTTTGGCACACGCAAACCACGGTTACGCCGAATTGTTCATGTAATAGCTTTGTTAGGTCCTCTAACTGTGAACCGACAGTTAGAGCAGAACGGATTGAACGATCACTGATATCGTTCGTACCCAACTGTAGAATAACAACGTCAGGGGAAAATTGTCGGACTATCTCCAAATCGTAGCGTATGACTTTGGCCACAGTTCGTCCCCCTACTCCATGCCAGCGCAGGTTCATAGGGGTGGTGATGTCAAAATCCTCCCGTAAAGCGTTTGTAGGCAGACGTACCAACTCATGCAAACGCCTGATGAAGGAGTGCCCCAAAATCAAAACCCGAGGTTCAGCCATAACTACACATCGAGAGAGAAAACTACACGTAAGCGCTACGCATGCTACGAAGAAATAACAAAGTAGCGTACTTGCCTTAGCACGGTGCGTAGAAATTGAGTCAAAGACTGACGATGTTCCTGCGTTGCTATCTGAACCAACAATGAATCACAAAGCATTGATTGCATGATTTGAGCCTGCAAGGAATTCTAACTATTTCTCTATCTCCATCCCAGATGCAGATAAGACAAACAACCAGGAAATTAGCCCTCCACAAAAATGTCATTAAGCCATTAGCTTAATGGGTGTTTTTGGAAGTTTACTCACAATTCTTACAAGGAAACGAGATTAACCGCCGTATGGTTAGCTCGGTTGAGAGAGCGTCGGTCTGCCGAGCGGGAGGTCGCGGGTTAAAACCCCGACCGGACCAACACTCAATAAGGTACTCACATTTTGCGGTCTCGACACCTCTCGGTACCAAACGCACAGTTTCCGAAGAGGGGCTGCCTCATGAGCAGCTGCTCAACGCTTCTCTGACTCGCAGATTTTGCCCTTTAGGCGATGAAGTACATTATAACCCCTTTGCTTCCATCAATCGACCACCTGCCACCGTCTCAATGAACGCCTTACTGTCATCCCTTAGATTCAGTTTTCACATGCAATCTTTTGCAGACGTGCTTTTCTCATTACAGCCTCCTCAACTCTGTTTGCTATCTTTAGTTTATAATTAGTTTGCACAGGTGCCAATCTCATTTTTTTTAGTGTATTTCCTTATGTTTGCAATGTATTCCAGTAGGGAACAATGTTGTCAGTTTCACCTTGTCTTGTAGTTTAGTCTCTCTAGTGTACAATGAGTTCGAGCAAGGGCCAATCTCGTTTATTGAACTTTTATTTTACGCTGTGAGCTAATGACATTTGCCTTTTTACTTAGTTCAGACTCTTAGATATGCAACGAGGGTAAGAAGAGGCCAATCTCAATGCTTCAAGCCTTTCAGTCATTTTACTTCCTGTGGTTTAATCCTGTTTACTATCATTAGTTTATGATGAGTTTGCGCAGAGGCCAATCTCCATTTTACTTAGTATATTACTTAATGTTACCAATATGTTACAGTAAGGAGCAATGTTTTCGCTTTAACTGTTATGTCTAGTGGTTTAGTTTCTCTAGTGTACACTAAGTTCGAGCAGGGACCTTTCTCCTTTATTGAACTTTTAGTTTACCCTGTTGGGTTGCTCACATTTACCTTTTTACTAAGTTTTCGCTTAGGATCTTCGATACGCAGTGAGGCTGAGCAGGGACCAATCTCATTACTTCTCTCTTTCGCTTGACTTGAACTATGTTTAGACATATTTAGACGCTAGGTTGGCCTTTCTCTGGGCCTTGCACTGGCTTTGGATGGGGTCGCCCTATTCTTTCACGCAACAAAGGTGATGGCTTTCACCCTCACCTTTGTTCACAACGAAGTTGTTTTAAGGGTTAGGTCATCCTTAGGGATGACTGATTGGCAAATGAATTCTGTTCAATTTATTTAACAAATAAACGGTCACGGCCAAGATTTTGCCATAAATGTGGTCTTTTTGTTTCCCACTTCCTCTGTTAGCATCGAAACGAGCTTAGCCAATGTCGGGCTTATGGGCGGCTGTAACAATAATATGAAGCATATAATACCGCAATACCCCTTCACATTTACAGGGTACGTATTCAAAAAACCTTCAGTCAAATTCAAGTCGTGTGAGTCAAATCGACGTACAGTTCCAATTTAGGTGGCTTTAGTAATTAAACATCAAACTCTGTAATTCTGACATCGATTGTGCTTGCTGAATGAGCGAAGACACAGAATGTAGGAGAAGCGTATGCACAATTTTAATGGTCAAAACTTATCAACCTACGGATACAAACAAAAGCAAAACTCTCGGTCACATTCACAACAACTATAAGCTCTAGGATTGTAAGTCAAAAACACTTTGTACTAGTGAGTAACTTGCTTTGCTCTAAAGCTCTGCATTTTCTCTTCACCGCTCATTTGCCCATTCGCAAAACATACTTCTAGCTTCCCAGGCTATGAGATGAAATTGGGTGCGAAATTCTCAAAGTTTAAATTTCGTCGTCCCAGTCTTTTATACCCTTATCCCAAATTAAGACCCCCCAAAAGGAGTGTGTTGAATTAAACAGTAGGAAATACTAAAATGAAAAGTCAATCAAACTTTACCGCTGACATGAGAAAACAAGCTTTCTCGAAACACTCAACGCCTTCTGAGTTAAACTGGATTAGTAATTAACATTACAGTGTTTCGTCCACTTACAATACTTTCAAGGAAAAGAGATTTGAAAATATCCCTGGCGGAAGCTCCTCAATCTTGTTGCCCCTTAAATTCCTGCAGGAAAATAAATGAGGGTAATGTGCATCAGAGAAACGAAAATCATAAGATCGTATTGCCTTATAGACTGTCAACCTCCAAGGAATAAGCGTTGCAACTTTCAGTAATCAGTTTAACCTCCCACGCAGACGTTCTTTTCTTTGTCACGCGTCCCTGCTCCACCAACGTCAGCTGAAACAAGCGATTACAAACGTATACTAAATATATATATTTCCAGCGGGCATCCTGCAGCAAGAGAGTTAGCGGAACGCCATGTGTGAGAATTCAAGGATAAATTGAGCGGGAATACAGGAGAGTTTGCAAACCAAATTGGACAGGTTTTTTGCTTACGCACAAGGCTACGCCCACCGCTTTAGGGACGTCACCCAGGAAACTACATATGAACAGACAGTCTAGACTACGATTCAGTGTGCTAAGAGCCAAAATTTTAAAACAATACTACGTTAAGCGAAAGTGTAAAGGAAAACCCCAAAACGCTTTTGGTCCTACTTTACCTCTTAAACAAAGTCAGCTCTACTCTAGCAAATGTCACATAAAACAATCAAGTTTTTACAACCGACAAGAACAAAGTTGAGTCCTTCAACCACTTCTTTTCCTCCACCTTCAGAAAAGCGGATGTTATTTGAACATCACTCTCAACGTCTCAAACTTCTGACTGTACTTTATCAAACAGCATTAAGTTTTCTATAGATGAGGCATGGTCTGTCCTCGAGAAAGTAAATCCACATAAAGAACCATGGTCAGGCAAGCTCCCGTCATCTATTTGAAAGTAATGCGCTGACGAGCTACAGTCTCAGTCAAAATTATTGCGATACATTACTGTCTTCTCTCCCTCCCAATGATGGTGCACAAAATTGGTGAGTTAACTGCGATGTAGTCGTAGTGTGTTGGTGGCCTCCAGAGTGATTTGCTAACATTTCTACAGCCGTGAACTGAGTTATTTTGAGATGTCCTCTTTGGATAAATATTCTTCTGGAGTGCAGTATTGTAAAAACTAATACCAAATACACACCTTCAGAAAAAACGCTTAAAGAAACAAGTGTGCCATAAATGTTGGAATAGACACACCAACGATGTATATTATGAAACGAGGAAAACTCCTGTGCTTCCGAGGCCAGAAAAAAAGGCGTCCTCAAAGTGCTAACGGGTCACCATACTCAATTCAACTGATATATTATTTTCTTTAAGCGAAAAACCATGTCACCATGCTCAAAGTCTGAATTACTTGTAGGTACATGTACCAAAGCGCATTTAACATGGACCAACATGAGCCGAACACGAAAGAGGTGTTAGTGAAAGCCTTTGAAAAGACTCAAAGTCATCCTTAAGTTATCCAAGTATGTCTTGGTAATAATCCCTTATCGCGGTTCTCAAATTACCTCCAGGAACGCCAATAGTGCTGCATTATTGACTGCATTTCCTCAAAGAATCTTGCTGTTACGCCCGGTGTACCTCAAGGAAGTATTATAGCATCTTTCTTTTTTTTCTGGTCTATACCAATGATCTTCCCAGTATTACTCGCAACACTTTTGCACTCTTTGAGTGAAGTCGTCCTTTTCTTGCATCGTACAATATCTTTTTTCTTTGGAGATTAATTAACTTAACCAGGGTTAGGGCTTTCCACAAGTTGCTTGGCAACTTTTTGGCAACTTCTCGTATTTCGAGCAACTTTTTGCATTCTGAGCAATTTCTCTCGTTATCTTCTAATTCTGATATATCGGAGCAGTTTTTAGTGCTTAATTGGTCTTTCTTCCATATTTCACAATATTTTAGTAGAAAATTTATGAATTTCCTGGGAAAAGGAGACAAATCCCCCCCCCTCGAGCAGACCATGGGCGCAAGATAAAAGAATTCGGGCTGCTAGGTCAGCGGTTTTTAGAGAAAATTCAAAATGGTGGACGAAGATTCTCCTGATTCTCACTCAACTGACTTGAGTATCTCGGGTGAAGAAGGTCATTGAACAATTTTATTGGCTCATTACATTTTTTGGTTTTAATTGGGGACAAAGTCATTTAGCAACGCTGGTTACACCGCAAAATTGCACAAAAATGCTTAGAAATCTTCCTTTCGTTGTACAATTTGCATATTTTAGCACCAGACCACAAAAAGTTTTAATTTTTCCAAGCAACATTTGAGCAGCTTTCGTTTTAAAAAGCATCTTTTGATTGTTTTGTTTTTTTTCAGCAACTTTTGAGCTTTTTTTCTTTTTTTGAGAAATTAAAGGAAACTTTTTGGAAAATCTCGGGCAACTTGTGGAAAACCCTAACCAGGGTTATAGAACGAGAATACAATTGAAAAATTAAAATGCAATCGTTTTTGGTGAATGACAACAAATATTCTATGTATTCTATTGTATCACGCTTGTTTTCGCACTAAACGAAAAGCTTTCCTTTCGATGGAGATGCCGCAAATTCAGATTTAGAATCCTTTTTACTTCTTAATGAAACTTATAGGTAAGTTGCTTTGCAAGAAAACCTAGCTTCTCTCATAGACGAAACTCTGTTTAAATTCGCTTTTCTCATTTAAATGCTCTTATCGTTCTCTGATCAAGCTATTAAAAAACAGTTCTTAATATTTAAGGGAATAACATTACAAATTGCTTTCTTTTTTAAAATCAAACAAAAGCGCAAATTTTATTATTACTGTTATTTAAGATCAGGATATAATGGTGCCTCTCCACAGCGAGCAATTGTACTAATATGTTGGCAAAATGTTTCAAAAAATCATGAAAAGCTAGAAAGATACATACACACTAAGGTTATTCATCCTCTCTCGTCTTCCCAATTTCTCAGCTACCATGAGAGGTCTTCAGATCCTCTCACGAGATTAACAAATGTAACAGTCAAGACAAAGAAATGCGCGATTTACTTACAAGTAGTATAACGATGACAGACTTGAAAATATCCCAGGCGGAAGCTCATTGATGTAGTTGTCCCGCAAAATCCTACAGGAAATAAATGCATTAATCGACCTAAATTTTTGAGTAATTTACGGTAGCGAATTGGCAATACGACTCATCACACTACCAAGACTCGACCAACAGTTCAAAAACCTATTTGTACTTCGAAAACCAGGCTTTACACACGTTCGATTTGAAAGTCATTTCCCCTTTGTTCTCTACAGAGTTGAAGGTAAATATGGGTTTAATTAAACTCATATTAACTAATCAAACAACAAATCTGGAAATTGAGTAGATGCGTTTGCTTAAGGTGGCCCGAACTATTTATATCCGTGTTGATTATGTTTTCGATTTGCGTTTTTTAGAATGCAAGATTCAACCGATTTCTATGATTTTTGGAATCCTTAATAAACAATAATGGAACTTCAAGAAAATGTTATTTATTTTCTTTTAGGTATGAAAACCTTTGAGATATCGGCAAAAATTAAAAACCGCATTTTTACGAAAAATGTAAATAAATTCGAAATCCCACGACAGATTTTCCCCTAACTTTAGCAAATGAGCCTCAGAGGTCTCTAGTTTTACATCTGAAAGTTTGAAGGCAATCGTGACCGTAGAACTCGGTGCACAAAATGGCTGGTCAAATCTAACCTTAAAATGCTACGCTAACACATTTGTGAAAGTTGACGCACGAATAGACGAAGACTGCCTACAGACTATCTCCTATCTGAAAGGATATTCCTGCCTAAAGCTTCATTGCAAGAAACTGAGTAATCAGAAACTTACGGCGAATACGGTTAGCACTTTAAGAAGAACAATTTTAAGTGAGTGCGTTGTGATATTAAAGAACCTCTGTTCATCAAACTTACTTTGTATTTGTCCCTCTCTTTTGGAAACAAATCTTAACAAAGCAAAATATAGTCTCTACGAAAAACTCTCAAGAGTTTTTAGCGTCGCAGGTTCCCGTTTTGAAGAGAAATAAGGCCACCAACTCTAGTACTTCTAACCCTCCATTTTTCAGGTGCTTTATTCACGCTTTTAAGACTTACCATCACATTCGCAAGGGCAGTTTGCTGTTGGGGATAACGAGAAGAATAAGACGATTTTCATCTTTATTCCCAAGTGGTAAACTTCCCGTGCGAATGTGATGGCGAGTCTAAAAAGCTTGAATAAATTACCAAATACAAGGGTTTTCATTGCAGTTGAAAATGGATGGTTAGAAGTACTGGAGTTGGTGGCCTTATTTCTCTTCAAAACGGGAACCTGCGACGCTAAAAACTCTTGACAGTTTTTCATACTAGACGCTAAATTCTGCTTTGTTAAGATTTGTTTCCAAAAGAGAGGAACAAATACAACGTAAGTTTGATGAATAGAAGTTCTTTAATAGCGGAGCACTACCTGCGGCGCTTCGCGCCGCGCGTGGGCGGAGCCCCATAGCTAAGGAAATCTACCCATCCCAGAAAATTTGGTAATCACGTGATCGTACGCCGAACGACCGTCCGTACGCACCACAGGGAAACCAATGTTTACTCTCACACTTTCTAACTAGTTTGGGAGCCCAGGGGAAAACTAATTGCTCATCAATGTTGTGATCAATGTACAGCTGTCAAAACAGGGTATCCGCTAACCACTATCACATGACCGTACCGCGGGCTCTAGTGTCGACCCATCGAGGTCGAGTATTTTTTGAAGTTATCCGCTGACAAATTACCAGTTTCAAATGATCGCAGGCTCAAGTTTATTTATTCCAATAATTCATATAAAATATGTTGTGTTTATGTCATTATGGCCCCGCACTATTAGGATTTTGAGTTCAAACTGACCTCGGACGCGAAAATTCAGCCAGTTTTTTAAAAATACAGTCGGGGAAGACCTTTTGTTACCATGGTCACGCGTTTGTCACGCTCTACGTCCAATTTTTATGCTCTGATAGGTCAAAATTTGACAGCTGAGCTCATGCGGAAAATTTATGCAGCATCTTGAAAGTTGTTTACTTTGACAGCTGAAGATGACAGAGTTTTTTGTCAACTTGTGATGTTTTTAACTGCCTTTTTCGACTGGACGTACAAAATGAAATACAGCCGCTATCAAGAGTCTTCTGTTATTCATGGCTGGTTTGTTTTTTCGGTTTTTGGTTGAGAAATGCGTCGCTTGTCAAAATTCGGTAATCCGATTTCGGATGGCATCGTTTTCGTTTTTCACCTTGCTTAATGCGTAAGAGGGTTTAAAAGTCTCAAGCAACTGTGGCATTCCCTGATATCTTTTAGGAACTGAATCTCGAATGGTAAGCCTGAGTAAATATTGTATTTAATGTTTGTTTTTGTTATATCTAATTTCATGAAGTGAAGCACAGTTTATGCGGCAAGTTTATGCAGGTTTGTAAGAATTGAGTCAATGATCTGACCTAGTGTCAGGTTTGATATAAGCTTACAGAACTTTAAAAGGCTTTCAGATATAGTTTCTCACCGCAAATAGAAAGAAAACGTTCCGAAGAATATTTAGTTATAAATTTGGCTGTAGAAAGAAACCTTTGAGCGATTTTCTTGCTCCGAGTAGTTCATCTTTGAAAAAGGCAAACACCGGAAGGCTGGCTTAAAGTGAAACATAATTAACTTAAGCTTAAAGACTCAGGATTTTTAGAGACACTTTAATACCTGTCTTCGTGAATGAAAATTGTTGTCTCTGTAAATGTTTCACCGAATCATATTTCTTTTATTGATTGTTAGTAGTCTCTCTTGCATTTTTAATCGCTTGTACGTACCGTTTGTTTTAATCGTTCATGAATATCGCTTGCAGGAGTACTCAAAAATGTCGCGCTTATCAAACGCTGTATAAGATTACACATCGTTATAACTGAAACCATTAAATAACAAAAAATAATAATAATAAATTCGTTATTATGTTGAAGTGTAACTCTGTTAAAGTTCATTCAAACGCTGACCACACTGACAGCAGCTCGCACTAGAAATGAGAACCGGCTGGCCGTATGGGTGATTTTGGAATGTTTTTGAACGGTTTCGCTAAAAGCCCACGATTGATCGTCCTGAATATTGACTAAGTGCAATTTGTCTTGAAAAATTGTGAAATGCCGCATTCTGTCCGAGGTCTGTATGACAAATAGTACTGTTTCAC
>BOPM01000686.1:63186-85280 GCA_022179025.1 Porites australiensis | reverse complement strand
CAAATACTCCTGGTACGAGCTGTTTGACCACGTTGTTCGACAAATCCCTGTAACAAAGTACTGTTAATTAATAATTAAATATGGGAAAACTATCACCCCACGTTCAAATGTCATTTTCTCTTTACTAAGAATATGACTGGGAAACAGGCTGACAAATTTGCTCTTTTAATGAATGTTTTTCTAAGCATTGAAGCCAAAAATACCCATGCTTTCATCTAAAGGTTGACACGTGACGAAAGTCATGTTCTGATTTGGTGTGCACATGACTTGCTTGACGATGAGAATTGATTTTGAAGTCTTTTTTTCTTTTTTTCTTTTTTTGATCTGTTGAGTCATGGGCCTGCTTTTATCAAAAATGGCTTCACCTCAAGTGTGACGATAAAGATTTTCAAAAGATAAAGCACATAGACGGCTTATCCTAAACCTAGTGACTAAAATACGCAATCTTAAATTGAAATCTATTACTGCATGGAGAGGTTGATTGGAGTCCAGAAAAGTTGTCTTTAAGCAGGAAGAGATATTTCAGCGGCATTTCACAGAGGGGCATTCCACGAAAGCGTGTCCTCCAGAAACCTTAACAAAATTGCTGCAGTGCTCTACCAACTGAGCTATGATAACCCATACATTAGCAGCAAGTCAATTTTTTTTATTTATTTGAAACATGAAATGAAGATAATGTAAACTGTATAAGTACAAGATATGATGTCAGCGGTTGTAATAGCAAATTAAGCAATTACAAATTAACCAAAAAAAATAAGGGGCTTTAATGCGATTCCGCCACTGTTTCGATTGTGGTCTTGAATCCCGGACTAGTTCCTTGGTCAACGCTTTTAATTATTTGTAACTGATTTTCAAAGTTTTGTCATTAAAAATAGGCCTTGCTTCGGAAAATTAACTTTTGCCTTGGCAGGTGTGGGTGAACGTACATGTTTGATTTCTTAGCCGCAAATGCACATTTTTTACAATGGGGCAAAAAGGAACAGTTTTACTGAGTGTTGCTATTGCTATTTAGGAGATTATATGTCCAAGCTGCAGCAATTAATTGTCACAAGATTTAGCCAATGTGGATCTAAACAACTACAAATACAAAATTAAATGTGATAAACTTACAAAATCTGCAATGAAGAGAGGCCTGCGAAAATTCCGTGCGGGATTTCCTCGATCCTGCTGTTTGACAATTTCCTACAGCAAATTGAAATATATAGCCCACATTAACTGGTAGACTGTTTATTTTTTGTTTTTAAGCGAAAAAAGTATATATTTTAACAAAACATCCTGTGCATTCTTTAAAATCCAAATTCAAGTAAAATCAAATTATATTAAAATTGTCAATCTGTAAAAAAATCGGAGTATGAAGGCGTTCTATGGACTTTAAAAAGGCTGTAAGGCCCGCCGCGACGGTACGGGCCTTACGGTACGAAACGTTTGTATAGCAACAAGCCGACTATGCGAAAAAGCAGTAGTCTTTCCCTCTGTCGCAATAGTATAACGGTAACAGCAGGTTGTGCATGTTATTGTTGACCGGCTGGCAAAGCTTCCATCAAAGGAACAACAGCTTTAGAGAACACAACACTTTATTCTCAAAGCACATGCAACCATCTTCGTTTTACAGATACAATACGGCCCACGCGGAACACCGCTAACCCCTATGATACAACGACAGAATTGTCTCCTATCAACATCCTCCCTTTCAAAGAAAACTATTAACATGTTAATATGTTTCGAAAAATGAAAAAAAAAACAAAAACAAAAAGAACATAATAAGTCATTAACACAAACAAATGTGAACAGGCAATGTCAGGTAATAGTCAACATCAAGTACCATACTGCACTCTAGTCTCCAGTTTTAAAGGTCCTGTCTCTTTGGTCGTCTAATTGGAAGGCCATAACGCGAGGTTTGCACTGGTGGAAGTGAATTCTCAGTCGTGGACTCTGAAGTGGGGTTAGGCACTATGGTTTCCGAAGCATTTCCGACATCCACACCACTATCTATTACTGGTTGTTCTGGCAATGGTTGTGAGTCACATGGGACCTGAGGCTCATTAGGTCTTAAGTGGATCCTGTTCCGTCTAACCAACCTGTCTTGCCTTTTTATCACGTACGAACGTGGTGTTACTTCGCCCAAGACTTCGCCGTGACACCACTGTTCACCATGGTGATGGTCATTTGGTCTGGTGTACACATACTGTCCAGGCGTAAGAGGGGGTAAGTCTCTGCTAGCAGTTTTGTCATAGTGAGCTTTGGCTTTAGCTCGCCTACCCAGATGCTCGTCACGGACTACGTTTACAGGTGGCACAGACTGGCTCAAAAATGCTTCAGCTATTGGCAAGTTAGACTTTGTTCGTCGGCAGAGAAACCTTTGTGCCGGGGAGTAAGTCATACCCTGAGGCGGAGTGCTCCTATGGTCCAAGAGACCAATGGAGAGGTCTAATTTTCTTAACATCTTCTTAGCCTCCTTAACAGCAGCTTCAGCTTTACCGGTAGCTCTAGCATAATACGGTGACCGGGTAATCAACTTGAAACCATCGGTCTTGGCAAAATTCGAAAATTCCTGAGAGGTATACTGCGGTCCATTGTCGGACAAAAATATATCTATTATACTATAACGGGCAAAGTGCGCCTTTGTGACTGAGATAACATTGGCAGCAGTGATGTCTTCATTCGACAGATGGACCTCAAACCAGTCACTGTAGTGGTCGACTGTAACAGAATACCAACGCCCACCCTGCTTGAATGGTCCTGCGAGATAAATTTCCATGGACCTTGTGGAATTTCATGAGACAACATCGGTTCCTTTGGGAGGGCCGAACCATAGCTAGCACACAATGAACATTTGGTACTCTCTTGAAGGATTGCAGCTTGCATTCCAGGCCAATACATTACTTCTCGAGCCCGGCTAATCATGCTTTCACCGCCCTGGTGACCGTGGTGGAGTTTTTTTAGCATAGTAAACTGTAGCTTCACGGGAATGAGGACTTTGTGTGACTTGTACAATACACCATTGTATACCGCTAGCTCATCCCTTAACGGATAGTAATGACCGAGTGCTGTGGGCACCTGTGATTTGTTGAAGGGCCAACCATGGGTCACCAACATACATAGGATTGACGGAGTAGGATCCGCCTAGGTTTCGGCTTTAATTTCCTCCAGGGAGCTAGGATACATGTCAGGGGAGTCCAGTTCCATGGTCTCTAGTTCTACCCGGGACATCTCTAGTGCATCCGCTGAGTTGCACTGGAACACCTCTTCTTGTGGGTCTGAGGGTGTAGGGAGGTTCAAGGCGGCTCTCGACAGTGTATCGGCCAAGTACATGTACTTGCCTTTCTTGTAAACGACTGTGAACTTGAACGGCTGTAGCTAAAGCATCATCCGTTGAAGGCGTCTTGGGGCTCCACTCAGGGGTTTTTTGAAAATCGTTTCTAACGGCTGCTGATCAGAATGTACTATAACATCTTGTTTACCATAAAGATACTGGTTGTTACGCGGGTGATCTTTTAGAGGACGGGTAGCTAGCAAACCAAACTGAACGCAGGGTTGTCGGAACAGCAACAAGAAGATTTATTCCAAAAATGAACGTAGTTTCCACGAAGTAAAACTCTACAACAGCACGTAACTCGATAAACGTACACGGCCTCCGCCAACTTCAATTAACTTGATAAACTTACACAGCCTCCGCCAACTTGAATAAACACTGCTTTCTTCACACTTGACTAAACACGAATAACGTCAAACTCTCCTCGCCTGTGAAAACTAGTTAAAACTTAACTTAGACTCACCTACTTATCGTCAGGTCTCTTAAGGTCAGGATCGTTACAGAGTTGACAAAAGCACCAAACTTTGCAC
Organism: Porites australiensis; assembly: GCA_022179025.1. Classification (NCBI taxonomy): domain Eukaryota; kingdom Metazoa; phylum Cnidaria; class Anthozoa; order Scleractinia; family Poritidae; genus Porites; species Porites australiensis. Next base: position 81,437 of record BOPM01000686.1, on the reverse strand, counting down.
AGTGATAGCTTATTGCAGTACCATGAATATTAGAGGGGGTGCCCAATGCAAATATGCCACTGACGCGTGCTAAACAGGATTTAATTATTTAATACCTTAAATCAGTCAGAATGTAAACAACAATTTCACTCGAACATCTGGCATTCTCATTCATTAATAGCTTATTGATTGTATGATTAAGTTAATTATTACTGTGCCCTTAAAGCAATTCCACAGTCCGCCCACATTTTCATAGGTCATTTCTAAGATGACCTCGTCTTTGCATCATAACTTGCAAGTACTCAGCTTCTGGGGTTCTCTTCTCCTTTTCTAATGTATTTCAATTAGAGGAGGCCTTATTGCGTGGCTTAAGCCTTATTTATCAAGTATAACTTGTCATTGCATGTCACTTTAAGCTAAAGAAAGCGTATGGGATAGCGGTTCACACATAAAATTTCAGAAAAAAGAAATTTTCAAAGAGTCTGTTGTATCACATATTATCAGGGATTTATGGTAGCTGTTCATGAAGAGCAAATAACGAAATGACAGTACCCAAAAAAGTTCTTCCCTAAGGAGGTAATTAATTTTCCAGCTTAACATAGGCCTGGATGTCTTTCAGTCTCTCTTTATCTGCTGGACGCTTGTGCATGTTTTGACAGAGAAGCAAGCATCGTGGCACAAGTCATATCATTCACAATTCCCGCAGTTTGTCTAAGCTTTACAAAGCAAAATCAAACAAAAAAGAATCTAGTCTCATAAACGAAAAACAGAAGCAAGTTAGCCCAAGCTTCAAAAAACAGCACAGTTTATCATGAAGCCTATACATTTGGCACTGAAGCACTCATGTCCAAAAATAATAACAGCTTATCAAGTCGTAAAAGTGAGACTCGAGTGGTACAAGATTGACTCAAATGATAAATGGTGAACGGTTTAACTGCTGAAACTGTAGAAAGGGGGGCGGGCTAACTGTTAGGACCTGTTTACATGGTGGAGGGGGACCCCAGGTAGGCATGGTAACCCACTTAGGTTGGGTAACCCGCCTGTCCATATAATCTCTCATTTTAATTTGATCACGTTTACATGATAGGTGGGGTGACCCTTCAAGGTGGGTAGCCCGGTCTGCCACACCGGGTAACCCTCTCAGCTGAGGTCAACTTTTGCCATGTCAACGTTTCAAGGTGTGGTAACCCAGGCTAGTCGGGGTTGGATTTGTGATATATCAAATTCGCACAAAATTCACTTTGGCGCGGGGTGGCTTCACATAATTATTAAAAGTACCAATAGAAAGCCACAACACTGAAGGTTGCAGCAAGAGGAGCAAGGTTTGCCAGCATTTTTCTTGTTTACGTGCTCAGCGACCATTCAGTAATCTTGAGAAAGTGCACCCCAGGATGGCGGGGTGGTAAGATTGCACATAAAGGAGGGTTATTTTTTTACCCCACCTAAGCAGGTTACCCCACCTACCTGGGGGCCGGTCCCCCACCTTTATGTTAACAGGCCCTGAGTCTAAGGAACCGGGAAACTGGTAACAAACGGTATATCTAACCCGGGACTAGCTGTGATACTACTACAAAACGTCAGCATAGCAGCCAAAGGAGCCATTATATCGGTGTAACACGAATATTAGATTGCGGTTGTTTCATGCGTCTCCTTTTGTGACTTTTTTTGTGTTCGTTTTTGTCACCATCTCTAAATTTCAAGAATGATATTCAGCAATAAAAATAAGGTGTGACCAGGAGCCGATTTCTAGACTCCTGGTGTGGCAGCATAGGCATAAATGAATGCAAAGTTTTGCGGTATGTAATCTCTCAGAAATCTGTTTGAGTGGTCAAAGTTGGGGCTGATGGGCTTCTTTATCATGACCACTCCATTATTATAAGGGACCAGGCCACAATTATTGTTGACCCTTGCTTTTTTGGTATTTTCTGTAATTTTCCACAGCATTATTTTGTGAAAAGTTGGCAATTGAATTGGTCTTGAGGAATTCATAATCGTAAGATTTCCTAACCACGGGCTATTCCCCTAATTGCATTAAACAAATTACATTCATTTCGATAAATGATGCATCATTGGTTGGCTAAAAGAGGACTTGTTCAAGTAACTTTCAGCTCTTCTGAAGTTAGTTTGTTTGTAAATTTTAACTCACGCGACGACCTCCCTTTCTTTTGAAAGATCGTATAGACCTACATTGACACTCTGGTGCGAGGGCTCTGAAGTGAATGAGCTCCGTACAGGTGTTTAGGCATGCAGGGACCTCATACACTTCTTTTTAGATGCAAATGTGTAAAACATAAAGAGTGTTAAAAATTCCTGGAGAGGGATGTTTTACAACCTCGTCCCCAGGGCTTAATAAAAAGGTAGAAAAAGGTAAAGCGACCATATTTTACGTCAATAACTCGTGACAGTGAAAATAACTGGTACACTTGAGGTAGACGGTGCGCTCCTTTTGCCCCCTCTCTCCATTAATCCTGCGTTTCAAGGGTATTTAAAGCTAGTCAAAGCTACACAGAAAGGAGAGAAGTTGAAATATGGATGTGTTGACACCGGGGATCGAACTCGGGACCTCGCGCACTGAAGGCTGCCCACTAACCAACTGTGCCACCCTTGCTTCTCCTTTTCCCCCGGAGGACGAGGTTGGCATGTTTTAATCATTATCTCAAGGACAGGGTTACCAACAAAGCAAATTATAATCTAATCTTAGTTTTACAATAAACCTTTTTACCGATACGGCGGCCATATTGAATTAATTCGATTTAAGGAGTATTATAGGATGTCCAGGGGGCATGAGCAGATTTCGTTTCTACTTTCGAGCGCTTTTCGGGACATTTTTTCTTAAAGTTTTCTTAGAATAAGATTGTAATGGCAAAAAAGATCCTTGTGCCGTGTTTGGATGCAATAATGATCGCCATTTTCCCGAGAAATATACAATGAAAGACCATACGTCTAATACTAAACCAGAAAAAGGCGATCAATATTACATCCAAACACCGCACAAGGATCTTTTTTCCTATTAAAATCTTATTCTAAGAAAACTTTCAGATAAAATGTCCCGAAAAGCGCTCGAAAATACAAACGAAATGAGCTCATGCCCCCTGGGCATCCTATAATAGTCCTCAAATCGAATTAATTCAATATGGCCGCCGTATCGGTAAAAAGGTCTATTACAAAGTGGGCGCGTTGTCAGTTACGGTTCATGAGGTCGTTCATGTGGCATGTCAAAATCTAACAATTCTGTCGTTTAGGAAGTGATACATTTGGGTTTTATGCTATTGTATGACGTCTTTGAAAGCTGGCTTTGTGATCTGTTTAAATTGATATGTAATGATATTATCACTGGCAAGTCTTAGCAGTGACACTGATAGCCGCACAGTGAACATGGCCACACTTGCCATGTGGAAACTGGGCACTAGTCAGTATTATTTACATGTAAAACTATTTTAAGTAGTGTAACAACAACTAAACATTACCAAATTAAAAACTTAAAAATTTGAAACAAATATTTTTTAGCCAAATCAAACAAGAAGAGTACTCACCACAGGGAACCCAATCTGCTATTATAGGTGAAAGTTAAACCCCCTTTTATCTGTAATTAGGGCCATTTGTAACGGGCACCCCCTCCAGTATTAATTGGCAGGTGCTAAGGAAGCTCTGTGCCAAATTTGACACTTTTGTCACGTCTGTAACGATCCGGCCTATATTTTGCACTAAGAGACCTGACTATTATATATACTTTTACAATAAGATTCTAGAACTTTCTAAATAGTCTAATTATAGAAAGATTACAAAATATACCGCTTAGGAAACGCTTAAACAAGATCCTAAAATAAACAAGCTATGATCTCTCGCGAACTTTCTAGAAAGTCACGCTAGTCACGCAATACAATTTTTCGTAACACTGGTAGAACTTTGTACAGGCTACTTTGACGGCCAGGCATTCCTTTTCAACAGGCGCGTAGTTGACTTCAGTTGCTGACAGCGTTGAACTTGTGAAAGCCACAGGTTGCCCATCTTGCAGCAGGGCACCTCCAAGGCCTGTGTCACTGGCGTCCACTTCTAATTCACATGGCTTGTTCACATCAAAGAACTTCAACGTCGTGGCATTTGCAATTAAGCTTTTGGCTGTCTTAAAAGCTTTGTCATACTGGGATGACCATGACCACACTGCATTTACGTGTGTCAGCTCAGTGAGCGGCTTCACAATTTCTGCAAGGTTTGGGGTGAAGCGTGACAAATAATTGCACATGCCTAGGAACCGCTGAACCCCTTTCACATCTGTGGGGTCATGCCCTTAATAGCCTGGACTCGACCTGGATGTGGGGTGATGCCATTACTGCTAAGGAGATGGCCCATCCAGGTAACTTGCTACACTTTGAACTGAAATTTCCTGGGGTTTAACTTGAGATTCACGTCACGGCACTGCAACATTAATTTCTAAAAGTTAATATCGTGATCCTTCTCAGCCTCCTCCATACTATCTCCACTCCCAAAGACCAAAATGTCATCAGCCTTGTTCACAACACCAGTCAATCTTTCCAGTGCTTCATGTTGTCTACGCAGGTATTCCTCGGGCCCTAATCTGACCCCGAGCGGCATACGCAACCAACGGTAACGACCAATTGGAGTATGCATGGTCGTTAGGAACGAGGAACTGTCATCTAACCCAATGTTTGTGAACCCCTTGTACACATCCACACAGGAATAAATTTTTGGCATTGTTCAATTTAGGCAGTAACTCATCAACTGTAGGAATGGGGTACTTTGGGACTTCAATGGCTTTATTGATCGTTTGGCTAGGATCAATACACATACGAATGCTTCCGTCGGGTTTCTCTCTATAGACGCTGTTGGCGATCCATGCAGTCGGCTCAGTAACCTTTTTCAGGATACCCTGTTTTTCAAGCTCACGTATTGCGTCAAATGCTTTTTCTTCCTTTGCTACAGGGCACCAATGTGGATGAGCTTGGATTGGAGTAACATTAGGGTTCATGCTGATGTGCAGGGGCGGCCCCAAAGTTCCTAACCCTGTATGGACATCCTTAAATGCATCCATGACAATGGCTTTAGTCCGTTTTCCCCAGGGGACAGGCACATGGGACACACCCAACTCACTAGCCATGCTCTCATTTGGGCGAACTTTTTCTTCATTGGTTACAGCACGATGAACTACACTAATATCCTCACACGTACCATGTACTGGAGAGGTGTGCTGGTGGTTTCCTCAATCAGATTAATCTCTTCTGTTGCACTACCATTCAGTGAGGTGGGCCTGAATTCCTGATCAGGAGGTCCACTTTCCTCCACTCTTCCGCGCAGAGGTCCCGAGTTAAGCTGGCACACTTCTGAGGCACCCCCTTTTGGGTTGTTACGATCCAAGGAGCAGGTGTTTCCTCTTATCTCAACCAGGCCTAATCTAACACAATCAGATCCACTTAGAAGAGGTGGCTGTGATCCCATGACGTCCTTATTTAACAGCTGAAACTGAAGAGTGTGAAACTTTCCTTGAGTTTCACAGACCAATTCTATTTGCCCCACTGGCTTTATTACACCTCCTCCATAGGTACTCAGGATGGCAGAGGAGGGTTTGATTAGACCATGGATATCAACCCCTGCTAGACACATGCTCCGCAGGTCCTCCACTGCAAGGGTGTTGGTTGTTGACGCAGTATCTAATTGCAAAGTTTTCCAAGTAAAAAATTTTTTGCTGCGGATAATTTGATCGCTGCGAAAAACTTTTTCCCCATCTGTACAGATACCGATCTCACAGAGTGAGTGTCCAGAGTAAACAAATGATATGTTTCTTGCCCATCATCAGAAACTGAATCATCCAATGCATTCACGTCCTGAGGTTTACCCAAACATTTCCGAGCTATATGCCCTTCTTTGCCACATTTTCTGCACTTATACTTAAGGAGAAATGCACGACACTTTTCGTTTGGGTGACTCGGTGTCGCCCCACAGTAGTAACACTCAGACTGTTTTCTAGACGACTCTTTGCCATGTCTTTGGCTTTGAGAGCGAGTGCTGTTTTGCTTTGACTGGGATGCTTTTTCGGTCCAATTCACCTGCTCTTGATCTTCACGGACTTGCCTCATAAGCCTTCGAGCGTCAGTGGAGGATTCATAATTCTTTGCTATTTCAACCACAGTACGAACTCCACAATGTTACCATTCTTGTCACGATGACCATTGGTATTCAACTTTCCTTGTGAAGTTTCGTCCACCAAGCCAGCAATAAAACGGTCGCGGCTTGCTTGATCTTCAAAACTCCCATATTCAAAATATCTAGCTCGCTCCGCCACTCGACATTCCTACGCACTAATGAATTCTCCTTCGCACTGAAACATACGTCCCATGTTCGTTCGCTCAGCTTGAACACTGACACTGCCTCCAAAGCGCTTAATGAGGGCTTTAATAACTTTCACCGGGTCACTCTTATCTTCTTCGGATAGTCCCAGCGTTTTGTTGTTTGGATTAACCAATATCTTCATCTTCGAAGGCAGAGTTGCTCGAAGTGTTGACATGCAAAGGTTTTGTTTCTTCCATTGTTTTTTTTCCATCCTCGCTTTGATCGTCATATTTACATCCGTCTTTCCGCTCGAACCATCCCATCACCGTGCAATAATCAATATAATCCAATATGAAACAGTCTAGAGCTTCTCACTCATCTAGCCCCTCTTGCATTTGAGGGACAGGAAAACCCACTGGAGCGTTGGCCATGATAACAGCAAGCACAAACAATTTATACGGGCACCGGGTTGATAACACCCGAAAATGGCGGGAGCAATTCGTACAACTCCCACAGTTCGTTCTCAAACATAAACTGATCGTACTATGGACGAAACCTCCTGACTTTAGGCGCGTGTTCGTTTACTTCTGACACCATGTTAACCGGCTGGGAAAGCTTCAATGAAAGGAACAACAGCTTTCGAGAACACAACACTTTATTCTCAAAGCACATGCAGCCATCTTCGTTTTACACATACAATACGCCCCACGCGGAACACCGCTGACTTCTATGATTCAACGACAGAATTGCCTCCTATCAACATTATCATGGTTTTTCATCGTCAACCACATTCGACCGAGGTTGGCAATGTTGCGCCGATGGGTGTGAGCATCAGCTCTTCACCTTGGTTTACTGGCAACCATGGTGGGCTTGATGTGGGACGATTTCGCCAGAAAAAATTATTTCCGCAGGTACCCATACACAGGCTCAATCCTTGTGTCAAATTGAAAGGAATATCTGGCAGGTATTCTATCATTTAAATTGGCTGGGTAATTCAAGACTTCAATAAACTTGAATAGACTAAAAACCTTACAGAGAATTAGTGTGGAAACTTGCCTATCAAAAGCACGGCTTCGTAGTTTCAGGTCAGCGGTCTCACCTCCGAATGCCTACTGCAATATAGTATTTTTTGTAAAACTTTGAAAGTATTTTTTGTGCTTCGACCTTCTTTAGTGTGTTCTTTAGTGTGCTTAGTGTGTACTGTTTTTTCGGAGACCACTTTAGAGTGTTAAGGAAGTAGTGCATTGGTTTCTCCTGCCCTTAGCTATAACCATATTGACCATAGTCAAGCTCATTGTCATATCGTTATTGTTAATCATGGTTATCCTTTGGTTGCATAATTGCCACACGACGGGTTTCCGTAGTTGAGAACCATGATTATTCATATTCTTCGATGTAGAATGATGGGCGTTCATATTATTTGTTAAACTAGAAATACGTTGCCGCAAAAATCTCGCGAAACTGTAAATAGTACGCAATGAGAATACAGGGAAACAAGCCAAAGGGCAACAATATGTCGAAAAAGAAAACTAAACAGAAAAAAAAATGTTTAAAGAAAACGCAATAAATAAATAACCACGCCGAGTTTCGAACCTACACTATGAGTGCCTCTAGTGCGTGAAGTCAGCTTCCAGACCACTGGGCCTTGCTACCACTGGACAATTCTTACCGTACGATTAATATGCTAACAGCAGTTTTTCTCTGCCATACACGCTATTTCAAGCTTGTGGAGTTGTATTAAGCGAGTATTTCAAAGCCATTTCCCTTCATTTCTGTTTATTCACGCTCGGGCTTAAAGGCCGCTCGATATATTTATACGAGCTCATCTTCTTCGATGCTCGCGCTGAATTTCAAGTCCCCGTTCTCGCTGCAGTGGAGTTTCGATGGTAAATCTTTCCCAGCGAGGATTCCCAGCCACTTGTTGAATGAAACGTTGTCTTGTGCTGGCCGTTCTCTTTCAGTTGTCTGGAAAATTGATCGCGATTCACCGAGAGTAAACATTGTTTAACAGACGATGAATAAAGACATCAGCCTTTCATGAATAAAACGTGATAGCGCATACATATTTTGAAGTCGTGTTGAAAATGCACCATGACGTCACACTGGATGCAGAAACCCAAGACATATCTAGAAACATTGCCAACTCGAGTTTCTGCGTCGCTGAGCGTCGCTGTACGATCCACGCGATAAACGGCGCGACAAATTTATAGGCTGCTCGCTTGGCGAAGAATAATCATATAACCACAAACATTCTGTAATTCAAAATCAGATTGAGGTCGTATAAACTTGTAGACTAACTCAAGGGAAAAAACCCTCATCGACTGGTATACTTCTTTAATGATGAAAGTAATAATAATGTCCGTTTTACCCCAAATGTATTTTTTTAATTTTGATTAATTGAAACCTCAGGAGGCTCTTTCTCAAAGCTAAACGATTTTTAGGGCGTTTACTTTTAAACGTTTTTATTCTTTCGATGCATGATTCACTGCCACTGAGCATTTGTATTAAAATCAGCAGTTAACGAGTCCTTAAGCTAGGAGATTCACTTACAAATTAGTAGTTGTTGTTGGTATACACTTCCAAATATATGTAGCATTGCCTCACTGCAGTCATGATCGTTGTTTACTTGACCGGAACCATTCATAAAACCATTGCTCTGACATAAATGGCTGCAATCTGCGAGATCAATGCATCTAGTCTCAGGTAAGAGATGACAAGCGAAAAGTGGATGAGGCAACTGCAAGGGTAGATTTCTAAACCAAATGTGTTGATTAACCTACGCTGTAAAAATGAAAACTACCATATTGAAAACGCCTTCACTACATTGAATAAATACACCATTGGTGCGTTCAAAAGCAACAAAGTTGACTCGTTCGATCGGGAGAAACGCTCAATATGAGCCAAAAATAACACAGGTATCACAGGTTGGTACTGAAATATGGTTGGATATATTAACGTGTTAACTTGAGACAAAAAACTTACCCATAACGTTAACGTCAACCGTTTTGGAGCTATTTCCTGATTCACTTTTTGCCAGAATTGTATAGTTTCCCGTCTGAGTGAATTTAAGTCCTTTCACCACTGGCCCACCCTCCAAAGGTGTAGATGAGTTGTTTAACCAAGCTTCAATGGGTGGGGTGCCTTCCAGCATGAACCAGGTATAATGCTCTGGTACACTGCGTACTACGGACAACGGCATCCTTATCTTCGGCTTATCTATAAATATAAATAAGCAATCCTTGTCTTAAATAGCGAGGAAAATTGTGCTTCTCGTTATAAAATGAGCGCGATCATTTTTTTGGAGACAAAATGACAAGGAACATAGGCAAACCCATTACGTCTTGCCTTCGAGAAATAATCATTACAGAGACTGCAAGCTGTTTAGCACATGATTTGGAAAATTCAGTGGAGGCGTGTGTGGCTGTGTGTCAAGCTTCACCCCTCCCGTTGTTTCCTTGGACAAGGAAATTTACTCCAAATTGTGCCTCTTAAACAATGGGTACCGGCGACAAACTGCTGGGGTAACCCTACGATAGACTAGCAACGCCTCCAAGGGGCGTGAGTTCACAACCCTTACATTCTGCTCACAGATATTCTACAACAAATTAATGAATGAGGCTGAGTATCTTATGAAGAATTATGGAGATCAAGGAGGGATAACACCCTCCGAGATCTCCATAATTCTTCATATGGTACGAAAGCCGAATTCAAAAATTGTTTTATTCTTTATTCAAAATAATTCCTAGTTTAAAAACATAGCTAAAACATGCTTACCTCCATCGATGTTAGGTTCATCTTCGATAGTGCACGTTTAGGATTGTTCAGCTCTGCAAATATTCTCCAAATAGCAGATGTCGCCCTTTTAGTTGTCTTTTTGCTGTTCTTGCCATGTTTTTAGCTATTATTTTGCCTAGTTCTTACTCTTGAAACGAGCGAAATGTCCGCCTTTTTTGTTGTCACAACCAAAACAACTCAACTCCGTCCCCAGGGCTTCTCAGTTAACGGTGCATTAACCTGCAAGGAAGCTGCACTTTTGACGTCATCGGTTCATTAATCGCAAAATTCTTTCAAACTTTGTCATCAGTAGCTGGTTGTGGTGAATTATGCGTGTGCTTTTAGCCAATCATAATCCGGGAAATATTTTGAATGAATAATAAAACAAATTAATGAACGTGGTAAACGTTTCTATTAGAATCTGTTTTTTCTTTCCCGGAAAATTATGTACAAATAGACACGGCAATAGTAAAAAAGTACCCGAAAGTAGTAAGTAAGGTAAAGGACACAAGAACAGTTCTTAAGTTGAGAAAAAGAAACAACTTTCTTTAAAGCGATAAAACTCAAAACTATTAAGGTTTTTATAGTGCTCTTGCTTTTTGGACCTCGATCCTGTGACTTTTTTTCGCCGCTGGGAAAAGCCTGCTCTATTTCTAAGTTATCAAAACATCGACGGATATCAAACACATGATTCAACACAAATCATAGCGTTTAGTAAGCTTTTGTTGGAAGATTTCGAGTCTACTTTGAATTTTGCTTAATTGTTCTCTATGGTTTCGACATCCTGCCGAATTGTTTCCAGGGAGTCCTTCACACGAGATTCAGAACTATCGTCATACACATCATACTTCCTTCCTCCTTTCTTTGACGCACTCATGTTTCAAAAGGAAGACACCAAAAGTAACACTTACACAGGAAAAAACATAATGATTTAAACACAAAAAGGAAGCAAATAACACAAAACTAGGCAGCTTCAAAAGAGGCGGCCATCATTGTTGATGACCGCTGACCCGTTGTCAGCGGTCATCAATTATCGTAGTCTAGGCCTTGATAACCGAAACTATATTTGGATCATTCCTGGATGTTGACATTCGATGTCTCGATTATCTAGGAAAATGGCGAGATTGGAAGTCTCGCTTTAAGTTTTGCATAGTTAAAAAAACAGATCCTTGCATTCACTTTAATTTCTTGTTTCTGAGTTATACCCAGATTTTTCTGGGAAAACAAACCGCGTTAACAAACCTTTTTTAATGCTTGTGTTACAGGAATTATCTCCCCGATGTTAAAAATATATGACAAGTTAGTGGACGTGCGATAAATCTCTGATCTAGAGGCTTAATTGTGAGGTTCTGGAACGTTCCAAGTGTTATTTTTGCGAATGAAACTTGGTAAACAACCTATTTACTAATAAACGTCTAATTTGAGAGTGAGACATCTCGTCTCCAACCTGACGTTACTCGGAAAACATTAATGTTTTAAGTGGCCACTTTACGAGACTTAAGCTTTACGGTGCATTTTATGTTGACGTAAGCTTCTCATTTTTAGGGATCCACTCACAGGACGAGATGACGTGTTTCCGTATTTTATAAACTCGACGGAAACATAGCATTGCTTATATCCGCCACGTTTCTGCCCTGCATCTTGTTTTTACATGTTTGAATATGGGAGCTGTCCTTTGTTTACCACTAAAAAGGTTTGTAACTGTAAGTTTTAATCCCAAAGATCTAAGCAACTTATACAGTAACCGTAGAAAAGTGTCGTCCTTTTACTTTGGTAGGCTCGTTGGAAGTAATCTTGCTTTAGAAAAAGCTTTTATGGCAGTCAACGGGTATCACAGAACAGTGATGAAAGATTCTAGACACCAAATATAAATAGGGTATTTCTGTAAGTAATGTAAGGAGTCATTTGCTCTATCAAGAGGCCCTATAACAAGGTCACGTAGGAAAGTCATTCTTCATTTTTTACCTATATAGAAGAAATTAGACTTTATTATTGGGAGTTTTCTGATGATTATAAATTAATATGATATAGTTCAACTAATCTAATCAAATAGGTTTTTCCTAATTCACCCCCAATGAATTTTCTTCGAACATTTTTGAATTCTTTTTTTGGTACATACAGCTCACCTTTTATTGAGCTTGAAGAGTAGACTCCCTTGAAGTTAAAAAATGCCTCTTCGTGATACCTTTTAAAGGTTACCATCATGAATTGACCACTTGTTTGTACGATGAATGGGCGTCTTGATCCACTAAAAATACCCAGCAAGGTATCATTTTTACTCTTTCCATCATATACTTCAATCTCGCTCCTGTAGGTCTTTGCACCATAACCGCGGAGGTTGAATATAGTAAAGTTTAATTTGACGGTGTGGTTAGATGGTGCTGTAATGATCCAAGTGCAATTATACATGGAGTAGTTTTTGGTAAAACTGGAGCTGATGACCCCATTGGAGCTACCCACATTGTAGAAGCATGGATTGGCGTGCACATCTGGAAATGAGTACAAAAATTATAGAGATTATATTCATCATTCGAAATAACAATTAAACAAAACAGTCAGTTTGCAACTTTGAATATTAAGAGTATAAACTGCATTGAGGTTACCCTTAAAAAGAAATTGTTACAAGAAACAATATCATAGAATATAAAAAAGGTAAAACTTTTCTGTGGCTCATGCACAGAACTAGTTGCCATTCCCGTCCTGGCAACTTTTGAGTAGGCTCTTGGAAAGAAGATTAGGCTTGAAGAGCATTTGAATCACGTGACGTCACGTCGGCCTTATTGTGCCAAGGATCCCTAATGTAATGGCATTTGTAATGGGGAGTGGAGTCACAAATATATCAATAGTCGCAAATATCACAAGGGCTAGGAAGAAAATTTAGAGTTGGTGAAAAGCGTGTTTAGGGTTTCAATTTAGGAGATGGATAAAAAGTGAATTGTACGTAAGATCACGTTATGCGTCTACAAGTGAAGAGGTGAATGTCCTAAGGAAATACCCCTTAGACGTTTCTTGAGTAGGATACAGTACTGTGCAAAATAAATCAGAGCGAACTTATTTCGGCGAATAAATTGCATACTTTCCTTTTAGACGAAAACAGGACGAAATTTAGGTGCATCTATTGTCCTAACGTCGGTGAAACTTTGCAAAGTAGGTGATGAATCAAAGCGAATTCTCGCGGCATGAGACAAAATTAATGGTAAATGGTATGCGGACCATACACTTTTTTTTTTATAGTTGAAAATTTTTGTCAAATTATATTTAATTATATTTAAAGATCTTTTAATCAAAGGTTGATTAAGTCTGGATGCAGATCGCTTTACCTTTCCTCAGGATTTACTAGTGAGACAGATTCCATGAGCCGTCCATAATATAAGTAATCATAAATTTTGTGGAAAGATGAATAAAAAAATTTGTTGTTGTTGTCGTCGATTATTGGTTTAAATTTTTTTTTCTTTTTTTCGGTGTATTAATAGTATCTGCATAACAGCTACAACCCAGGACAAAACTGTTGAGATAATTCTATCTATTTTCTAACTTTTGCGCCCCAATCCTGTCTCCTCTAAACAGAAAAAGTTAGCCCCTCCCCACCCTCTAATCAAAGTTGTCTAGGTCTAAAAACCAACGTGTATAATTGCCATGTTATCCTAAACAACTTTGGATAAGGGAAGGGGCGACATCGGGCTTTCATTTGGCGGTTTCAGTTTTTGCCAGGATTACAGGAACAAATAGGCATTTTCGCGATTTCTCTGAACAGTTTTTGTCCGGTGTTGTCTGCAGACTGTTTTCGGTATTCTTTAACTTTCATACCGATTACCCCAAGAAGTGATAGTCCTCTTTTTTGGTCAAATTGATAAAAGCCATTGTCACAGCACACTTTTTCTTTCTTTTGAACGCGAAATAAAGCTTTTACAGTAAAATTGAAGTTGTCACATTCTGATTACATATATGTCAGATGATGTTTACTCTGTGACGTTACCATGGGCATGATTTTCAACAGCTTACGTGTCCGTAGACTCTTTGCCTGCTCAAATGATGACATTTATACGTAATCGCCAAACAAAGTGGATCTCTCGAGAACTTCCGATAGTGACGAATCATTTTCAGGAGGGCATTCATTTGGCAGAGGTTTCAGTTTTTGACAGGATGACAGGAAATAATAGGCATTTTCGCAATTTTTCTCAACAGGTTTTGTCTGGGGTTGTAGATCCCTCCACCCCACTCTCTTCAACGCCCTATGTCGCCCTGCCAACACTAAAACTGAAAATTGCGGAATTTGATGATTAATAGCAATTGCAAACTTTTTCTAATTTGCCCGAGAAGGCCCCCTGGTGAAAGTTTATTTTTACTTTAAAGAAACCTGCAATCTTAACTGCATTGATGTCGTCGATGTTTAGACTACCCCTTGTTGGGGTTGTAAAACTAATTACAATATTGACCCACCCCTTATAACATTTGCTAGCATTGTCATATTTGTGACCAATTTCTTACATGTAGCACAAAAGTAATCGCTTATTACGTTTGTGACCTATCCCCATAGAATTTGTAAACCTTAATACATTATTTTGACCCTTATTTCATCAGGTACCAGTTCCTTATTACTTTAATTTTGGACCCTTATATTTGGCACCAGTTATAACATTAATGCGACCTCAACTTAACAGCCAAAACAGGGTACAGTTTAAGTGCCACGCGCAGCAGTCCGTCTCAATGTAGGAAGATGACAGAAATTACTGTGTATGTCGTAAGGAAAAATTCACTTGCCTTTCCACATTGCGATGAAAACGACTGCAAACAATATTTTTTTCATTCTTAACATTTCCAACCTCTTTCCTTTTCCACTCTGAAAAGGCCAAAATCTGAAAAAAAGACAGTAAACATCAATCAAAAGGGAGACATTATAGCGGGACTCCCGCTCTCAGACTTGGCAAAGAGTCTTAAGGCTCATGAATGATACACCTCTTTTGTCTTATTCCCTCAAGCTTAGGAACCAAGTGTGAATTTTAATATATCGAAATTGGTTTATTTAGGTATCCATACATATCAGAGACATTTTGGTAGTCACGTGACTGTAGGTACGTCTGCCCGTCCGTCAGTAAGACGGCACCACAGGCTAACCAATGTGAAATGGCATTTTGTGGTTCATGTGGGAGCTTGCAACCTGTGTTTAATTTGATGATAGACATCCATGTTTGGTTAATTGACAAAAAAAGGTATCCGCTAACCAGTATTGCATGACCTTATCGAAGATTCAGGTTTCAACTCGAGGTCAAGTATTTTATTATTATTTTCCGCTGATCAGTTATTTGCTTTTAATTGATCGCAGGCTCAAATTCAATGTTCTTAGCAGCAATTGTTTCTCGTCTATTGAGCCCCTCTCTAAAACGTCACATGGTCTTCCCCTAATTTAAGGTAAGTGTAGATTTGTGGATTTCTTTAGCAATAGTTTCAATTTCACGGGGGCTTTGCCTTTGGTTCTGGCTAAAGCTATACATTAAACATAGATTCTCTTAAGGCATAACATAGTAGAACACACCTGAAAGGTCTGAAGAAGGGTAAAAAATCTCCTACAACACTAACAACTTTTAATTAATACTTTTTGTGTAAGAATACGAATTTGAAGGATTGTAGTCTCATTCGCTGTTCCCCTTTTCAAGAACCAATTTTTACGCACAAAAAGCCTTGTTCGCCACCCAAATGACAATGATGTTATTTCATATGCTTAGATTCATTTGGAGCAGTTAGCTATTAAATTCATAACCTTACAAAGTAAAATGTTGTCATCCTATGCGGACATATTTTTTTACAAGCTCGGCCATGATACTTTTCTCTTTTAGACAGGAATCATGATTGGCTTCAATACCCCGGCTAATTTTTAATAGCCAATCCCTTTTTCGGTTGATTGAAGCTTATTTATGAATATTCGTCAACCAAAACGGCTGAGAATATCGTGAAAACTTGTAGTCTCTTCGAGAATATTTCTTACCGGTTCGGTAAACATTAAGTCCTTTACTTACATTTTCGGCAGGTTCGAAACGCTTAGCAAATTTCTAGAGTTAAAGCGCGAACCTCTAGCATAGAAACCACACAAACACGAAACTTTTTGTGACCTTGCAGTTAAATTGCAGAATAAGACGATTCGGAACTGAAATATTTTAAGGGGGTCTCCATCAGGCGCTTTCTTCAACTTCCGTTTGTTTGTTTTAAGAATGTTCTGTGAGTCAGGACTCACCTTAATAATTTATCCTTGAAAAAGAAAATAAATGAGACACACAAGTTCAGTGGAGTAAAGCCGTCTCTTTATGGACACTACAGGGACATATCCAGGTGTCCACATTAGGGAGTTTTACGTATTATGGAGATTGGAACTGCGGTAAGAAATGTGATATCTTTGCATGGAAAGAACTGTCCATAAAAAGATATGTCTGAATGAGAATTTATAAAGAATTTATAAATGTATTTCTCTCAAAAAATCTAGTAAAAGAATCGCGATTTCCTGACGAAAGGTAAACCAACATGGAATCCTGCTGCCAGCAAACGAGTATTTTGGGGGGTAAAGATGCTCAAAATGCGATCAATTTATTCCGTTATCCTTAAGTTAAAACCCACCAATAAATAAAAGTCAATACTATGGTGGAAAATCACATAGTTATGTCTAAAGATGTTTTGTCAATAGTTCGTTTAATATAAACAGGTTTCTGTTATACTCAGCAAATTCGTAACATGGTAAAGAACCAGAAAACCTGACGTAAAAACCCTTTAAAACGGAAGCCTTTTTTGACCTCGTGGTTAATTCTCAAATAGAAATTTCTGTTCCATCTAGAGATATCAAAGGGATCTCTAGCCATCTTAAAAATTTTTATCTTTATTTTATTTTTTAGCTGTGCCTTGATATTTGTTTTCATCTACTGAACTTCCGCTGTTCGATCAAAAGTCAATTTTAAACAACATGGTTCAGACACAAGGCGCAGAATGTTTCACGTGGTATGAATGCTATCAAGTACAAACATCTTTTTAAAGAAAAGTACACTATTTTAAAGACTGACTGATCAACTAAAATGGAAATTATTTTACTGTTTTGTTATGAGAATCGAATTGGCACGAGGAGGAGATGAATTCTATACTTTGCTTCTCTTATACACTTTGAAATACTTTTTTAAAAGTATCTTAAAGATAAAAGTAATTTATCCATGACTTTTTTGCTTGGTGAAGGTATTTAAACTAACAAAATTGTTGATATCAAGTAACTAACCTTGTACAAAGCCTGATTATAGCATTTCTTGCAGGAGGAACTTTCATGAGCAAAATCCAAGTTTAAATTTACACCGTTTTATTAAACACCTGCAGGCAAACCCTAAAATTGAGCTCAAATGTCTCGGACTACAATAAAGATTAAATAAGCTCGACGAAAGTTTTTTTTTGATGGTGAACGAAATTTAAATACATAATTATCTTCTCTCCATAGGGGTTTGTCAGGGATAATGAAACAAATAATTCAAATGGAAGAAAACAAAGATAAGAACCCAAAATGGCGGAAAGCGAACCAGTTGTCTATTTTACAAACATGGCCCAATATTTAAACACGGGAATGTTGGAAACAAATCAAGGAAGCGGTAAGGGCAAGACTTAAACTCGGAACCTCCGCATAACAAGTCCTGCGTTCTAACCACTTGGTCACAGTGTCACGTTCAAATTGCCTCCATCAAATTGCTGAGCAGGTGAGGCTTGAATGTTTAAATTCAAACAAAGGTAAATATTGGTCTTTTTTATATTGCCAATATCATTGCACAAAACTCGCAATGAGTCCCTTAATAAGAGATCGTGAGAATTGCTAAGTCCTTCCTTTTTTCAAGGAAGTCAGTTGCTAAAAAACGACAGTGAAGTCCTGCTGACTGATTCTAATTTGACATAAACTGATTTGACTGACAGTTTAACTTTAAATGATCGCAATATAGATGGCGGTTGCTATTTTAATTCACCGTTTATCAGTATCCTTTATTATTCAAATTTTGCTCAGCTACTTTCCGAACAGCTAAGTAAGAAATTACACACTTTTTATATTTTATTGAGGTATTGCTAGTTCACCCAAGGAAACCTAAATGCTTTTGTTAGAAGCAAAATTTATTTCCTCCTAAATATCGTAGTCTTGTAAGGCGAAGAAAGATCCTCTGGAACAATTTGTGTTTTTGCAATCTTTAAACATTCGCAATGATATG